>JBCFYV010001902.1:0-39378 GCA_039000515.1 Timema cristinae | reverse complement strand
AAAAGGCATTTGGCCTAAAAGGCGTTTGGCCTAAAGTCATTTGGCCTAAAGGCATTTGGCCTAAAAGGCATTTGGCCTAAAAGGCATTTGGCCTAAAGGCATTTGGCCTAAAAGGCATTTGGCCTAAAGGCATTTGGCCTAAAGGCGTTTAGCCTACACTTTAGGCCAAATGCCTTTTAGGCCAAATGACGGGTACCCGAAGAGAAGTGCCCTTGAAGTGTAAAGAAGTGTTGTACAGGGCATATTTTCTACCCATTTTCACATATACATCAGAAACATGGACATTGAATGTAAGAGAGACAAGGAAAGTGGAGGTCATGGGAATGAAGTTTGTGAGGAGCATGTTGTTACCTACCACGAGGAGAAATAAGATTAGATATATTATCCGGGAAAGAGTGGAGGTACAGTTAATACATGAGATAATAGAGGAAGCAAGACTGAGATTGTATGGTCATGTAATGAGGATCGATAAAGAGAGGACGCTGAAAAAAAAAGCTGGAAATGAAGCCTTTAGGAAAAAGACCGCAAGGGAGGCCAAGAAAGAGATGGGAGGAGCAGATAACATAAAGTGTACAGTTGAGAGGAGAAGAATGGAAGGAATTAAGGGAGGATGAATGGTGGAAGGTTAGAAGATGTTAAATAATTCTGTTTAGGGGATGAGGGAAGTTGAATTTATGGTAAGTGTATCCACGTTTGCGGGAAGGGAGAGGGGGCAACTATTTTAGGTAACAAAAACTCCATGATGTAAGCGTGCAAGCGAACTATACCGACTTAGCGGCCACTGCCATTAGCGATGATAGTGCAAACCTTTGCGTATAGAGGGTGTCATGTGGTCAGCACAACGGGCCGTTAATCTCAGTTTTCTAAACCGGAGCTGCTACTTCTTTATTCAACCATCTCCTCATTTATCCTCACGAGGCTGAGTTTGACCTCGTTTCAGACCCACTTATTCACAGATGTATTTTGGAAGTGCTGGAGATCGAGCCAGCGACCTCTAGATCTGTATCCAGGAGCTCTGACCACTAGGTTTGAACCCCGATCGCCTCTTAAACGAAAATCCAGTCTATTTAGAGAGTGATGCCCCAAGCAATTCAACCACCAATGTGGTCTTACCCTGGTGTTAAATGTATTCATTTACTATACAAATCTTCAACACACCCCCACATCTCCTCGAGGAAAGCTCATACGTCTGTTTTATCCTGTCAACAACGGCAATATATTTTTCGAGGCGATTAAATTGACAGGGTGAGTATAAAGATATACAACCCCCGCCCCACCAGTAAAGGTCGGCAAAGTGTAGGAGTGTTAAAACAACATCCCTTGTAAGCGTAGACCGGATGATGGGGGTTGGTCTAGCCCTCGTAAGGACCTTTAATATGCTTGATAAAGGGAAGTTGGCTTACATCAGACATAAAAAGAAAAAAACTTTTCCATGGGCGCTAGAAGCCAGCACTTCCGGTTTATTTGGACATTTCTATATCATGCTAAGACTTTGATTTAAGCTAAACTCAACTTAAAGATAATTTTTATATTAAATTGAAAGGATAATTACTCGAGACCTTTGGCTTAGCTCGCAAGTCAATGGTCCTGGGTGCGATTCCCGTGTAAAGGTGTCATTTTTCAACTTAATAATTTTAAAACATAACTAGTTAATTAATAATAGCTAGATAGGATATGGATAGGATAGGGTTTATTTCCCTATTCCATGAGCTAAGGGGATCCCTCTAAATGTATTGCGGAAAGTGTTTTCAACCATAGAAGAAGTGCAGGTGAGACCGAACAATGCGTGTCCATCCTTTATTGATCGAAAGACTTTTACCATACACTACCAGTAGACTAAGATTCGAAACAAGATGATGAAAATTTTGTCGGCAATTTAGGATGTCCAAAAACTCGTTTGAGGAACTCTTTGAAAATATTAGGTGTAGAGCTACACTACCACGCTATTGGTTCTCGGCATGTTGATCACAGTTCCACAATGCTCGACAGAATGATTTAAAATAAGATGGCTAACGTCAGTGGCCAGTGGATGTGGCTCCATACAAACGCACCAATGTAAAAAACAATGGTCAACAACAACAATGATCACGTCACGGACGGATCCGGACAACTGGACGCCAAGTCAACTGAGCGCCAGAAGTAGCCCCACTTCTTTTCTTTAAACACTTTTTTCACTTTTTTTCTAGCATAATGCAATGCACTTTTTTTCTTTTTAATTAAAAAGCTATGAGTAAAAGCAAAAGATGCACTCTTTGATTATGGGCAACAACATATTTTATTTAAATGTTCTTTGTCTTGTATTAATGCATTGCAATAGCTAGATTAGGTTAGGTTAGGTTAACTTTGTAAATATGAATTGATTACGTTTTATCTAATAAGATTTTTTTAAGCAACTCCAAAAATGAATATTTACGTAATTGAAAAATATATGGTGTTGCGCTGAAAAATATGATTAGTTAAAAAAAAGTTGATTTTTAGTTTTACCCATTACTTTTTAATTTTAATTGAAGAATATATTTTTTAAAATGTGCATTTTTTTATATTCTAAAAAAAATGCATTGCATTATACTAGAAGAAAGTTAACTAAAAAATAAAATAATTTTATTTTTTATTTAACGTTCAGTTGTCCTGGCACCCAGTTGGCCGCGTCTGGTTGGCCGCGCTCAGTTGTACTAGACCGCGTCACGGAGCCGCAGGTAGTGAGGGCGAGCTTCTTTCTGCCCAGCTACAGTCACTTAGCTTCACCACTTCTGTGGCTGCGTTCGAATGCATAAATTTGATCGTATGTATAAGTCAAAGTGGCGCGCGTCAGCCACTGAAAGTGGATCCGTGTAAACACGCTCTATCAATAACAATAATATTTGAATCATTTTCTATGACCCACTAAATTGTTTAGTTCCAAGAAACGTCCTTTATTCTCCAATACCATTTGTTTGTAGTAAGGAATGCATCTTATAGCATATTAAAATAATTTACTAGAATTTCTGGCTATTGAAATATTACAAATAGTAAAATTAAGAATATTCTATACCTTTGTTTTCATACGAATATGTGGGGACCTTCCTTATGGGAATAGGGGTCAATCAATTTCCAGGATAACAAGAGCCCTTCCACCCCCCTCTCTTTAAATCCACGCTTTTGAGGAGGTTATAATAGTTGTGGCATGTAAGCCTATTGAAGACTTCGAAGAGAGATTTGTCAAGCAGGCCACTAGTGGTTTGGTGGCAGAGGGAACTGCAGGTCTAATTGAGAAAGGCTTTATCTTCACTATCTCTTGGTCAAATGTTGCCAAATCTCCTAGATCCTTGTTATGTCTGAAGGTGGTGTAATAGGGTACTAATAAACTCGACTAACCGGCGTTGAGAAACTTGTCTTATATTTGAGGGGAGAATGAACACACAAAAACGAAAGGGTGACAATGCTGTTTCCCAATAGTAACCATGAAGTTCCTTCTGCGATGATTTCCAGTGTAGCAAACCAAGGCTTCCAATAAAGATTATGTCTGAAAAAGTTGGTTTGAATACCATTAATTACAGTCATTTTCGAAAAACAGTCATCATTAAACGACTCTTGAATAAATTTGTATCTCAAAAACAAGAATATTTACCATGTAAAACACTCGTTGGATATATACATTGAACAAGATCGTTGGTACCATACTGGAAAAATGTCAAATAAAAAATAAAATCCGTCATGAGTAAGCTACTCTTAGTTTTAGGGCTAGAATCAAAATCATTGTATAGCCATATAGCATCTTAAGAATGTGCATCACATGCGAATCAACTCGGTGATGCAGTCGGCTAGAAATAGTAAATTTATACAAACACTATTGTATGTTGATCATTTATGATTAAACATTAATGGAGATAAATTATTATTACTATCATTAGCACCGCGTCTTACTACCCGTTCGGGTTATACGCACTTACGCTAATGTGTAATGGTAGGGTGATTGTGAGATGAAATGAAGGACCTACAGTTTAACGTGGAATCCGAACCACGGTGGCGACCTGGCATTCTACGATGGAGATAAAGAGTTAATAAAAGTTTCTAATACTGAATACTGTTGAAATATTAAATTATATATGGATAAAAACTGTATTGAAAAGGCCATTTTTGACCATTTTAGAATGGCTTCATAAATAAGCCTTGAGCACAAATATTCATTCTGTCATAATAGTGACATACTGTCTCCATCGTCACTGTGGAAAATGTCGAGTAATAATTCAAATACAAATGCGTTGCACACATATCTGGCATATCGCAGGTATTTTATTTTCCCTTTTACTCCCACACCTCACGCGCGCACACACACAAACGCAGATGCGAGCCGGGAGCGGAGTTTGGTCTGCTATGATCAAGATTGAACTAAATCCGTCAAACCGTTTCGAATGTAGCCCCAGTCTGGATAAACATACGGACGTGGGGAAAGAATGATTATTGTAGGATCCACTTCTTTGAGCTTGGGGTGACATAAAACGTCAAGACACATCATACTCTTGAAGTATACAATTTTAAAGTTTACAACACTTTCACTATACAAGAAAATACAAATGAAGAGGGGCTATTAAAATGTCAACCCAGTTTTGTTTCAAGACATTTTGTCCTCGGTGATAAAGACCGGTGGCGTCTGTCTGATCTCAAGCCGAGGGGGAGGAGAGGCGAGGGGGGAGGGGGGGGGCCCGTAGGTCCCAAGACAAGAAAAAAAGTGATCACGTCACATCCTACTTAGGGGCAATACCACGTCCATCAGGGTGTCCCCAGTGGTCCACCCGCACCACTGTCGAATTCCGCGCCAAGTTGGGTGCAGTAATGACCCTCTTTCTTTCTCTCTTTCTCTTGAGATCAATGACTGGAAGGACCTAAGTTTAGCCCGGTTGAGTCACGCGCATAACTACAGGGAAATAAGTTATTACGAGACCAAGAGCGACCAATCCATTCGGCGACAGACCGTGGACCAAGGGCAAGGGAACTCGAGGACGTGAGGAGGAAGAAACATTGGATAGCGAATGTCGTGATTTGTTGTTACTGTCAGCGAAGAAAACTTTAATTATTATCATTAACTAGATATATTTTACGTGAACTTTATGAGCTGACTGATTATATCATCACAAACCAACTTAGTTCTAATACGGATACAATAGTCGACTCCCTGTGAAAGTGGATGCCTCAATTTCTCCAATAGTACATTTATGATGAATCTTAGATCAGTTGAAAAAAGTTCTATATCGACTAAATTAAGGTGTCGGAATAAATTTTTATCGATTAACCTAGCATGGTTGTTTTTTCCACAGCGTCTTAATATACATCCAGGCTATCTGCGTTTAATCATGCTTATGAAATAAGGACGGGGAAAGTAGAATTGAAAGGAAATGTACCTAAATTTGCGTAAAAGAAGAGTGGGGAAATATTTTTTTAAACCAGCCCACCCAGCTGGGGCTCAAACCCTGATCTCCCTGTTAAGGTCAAACTAGACTAGGCACACTTGATGCTTAGTCCACTGTGTGCCCACCATTGCAAACAGTAGAATATTTTGACTTTTATAAAATACAAATGTATTTGTTTTCGGGAAGCAATAATAACATTTTTTTATATTAGTATATGTTATTTTTTATCATTCAAAAGTTACATCTGCTTAGCACATGATTTGACGTATGAATACTTGAAGGTAGATCTAGTAGATTTTCTATCATTAGACAAGTATCTTCTCATGAAAAATAAATTTGCTTCTAGTAGCCTTAGAATCTAGTGCTAGTGCTAGTGGCATAAAACTACCCCTTATAAGAGGAAAAGGCTGGAGTCTCAGCCATGACCCTGATGGTTTGAGCGTTTTGGTGCATCATATATACTACGTATTCTCTAAAAAAGAAATTGGTTCGAATATTGATCCAAATCTGATTCCCATGAGTTATGAATTTACGTGTAGTGTTTTTGGGAGTTCACTGTGCTTGTGGTCTTGAGCATTTAACAACGTCCCGGGGACCTGGTGGTCTAGGGGTAAGGTGTCAGATTTCTCTGCTGGCGGCCGGGGTTCGATCCTCGGTCCCGGCACAGATTTATCTGATTTCCAAACCCTTCCTACACCTCTGACAAGACATCTTGTGAATGTGTGGAATGCCAGGTCGCCACCGTGGTTCGGATTCCACGTTAAACTGTAGGTCCTTCATTTCATCTCACAATCACCCTACCATTACACATGAGCGTAAGTGCGTATAACCCGAACGGGTAGTAAGACGCGGTGCTAATAATAATAATAATAATAATAATAACAACGTCCCTTTTTGTTAACCGAGGGTACACCTCCTATATTATGTATTATATCTATGATTACCATATTTTTTTCTTAGCAAAAGCAGTACAAAAGATGCATTAAACATGCCATTAACATGTTACAAAATAAAAGGGTAAGACATAATCGAACATTTTCATATTGTGTATAGCTTGGAAGAAAATAGTTTTTTAAGTAAACAACCCTTAAGTAGGCTCTCCTCAAACACATTATCTTATCCATCACTATACAGACTCTTTATATATAAATTTAAAACCAAATCGTTCAAACATTTTTAGTAAATTTCAAATTTTCAAAAAAAGTTATATAAAAACTACCCTAAAACTATTAATAATTTGTAAAAATGAAAACGTAATCTTTATTATCACGAAAAACAATTACCAGATACCCATTTTTAATTCAATATCAAAGGGCAATTTCCAAAACTTTCATATTTTTTTATCATTTTAGTTAAGTAAAGTATCCTTATATTAATTTATATTAGAAAAATAAACATAACATATATTATTATTATTATTGACCATTTAAAATCGTACCCGGATACCAATTTTAAAAAAAATAATTAAAAAACAATAACCAAGTTCTACAAAAATCAGTACGCTATTAAAAATGATATTTTAGAAAACAAATTAATACAATTATATTATTAAATAAGAAACTCACTATGAACTTATTTCGAACCAAATTGCTATAGCCATTTATTAAAATATTCAAACTTTTAAAATACCACTCATCACTGATCTACCCTTTAACAAATTTTCATCCAAAAACTAAGATCACACAGTGTCATTTGGGGTGTCAAATACTCCATAGATATTCATTTAAATTAAAATGGTTGGAGCCATTTTCAAAAAATGAGAAATTAATAAAAATGTAGAATTAAAAAAATCACTCATCAGTAAATTATTCTCAACTTAAGGTCCGGAGTCAAAATAAAAAATAATTCTTTAGGTATAGCTATATAACTTAAGCCAAATAATACATTAAAAATAACTATTCACTTCATCTTCAATTTCATGGAATAAATATTAATGTCAAGAAAAAACATTATGTATTTTAACTTTTCTTTTTACTTTAATTATTTATTATAAATAAATTTAGAATGTTGATTAATAGACACTTCAAACTAATATTACAGTGTAAAAATTCTAATAATTCGTAGTATTAAAAACAAAACAACTCTATAAACAAATAAGAAGTAATATCAAGAAACATCTTTGAGAGACGTGTGTAAATAAATGGTACGATGCACCGCACAGGTTTTCTCTCGCGTTTATCTTAGAATAGACATTTACTAAAAACTCGTAAGATTTGTGAATCGAAATAATAGTTCTGTACATTGTTCTAGAAATACTAAACCAAAGATAATAAATGAAATAATACACATTGTTACTTAGTCTATGGCGTTCAGAACTAGGAACACTGTTACAGAAAAATTGAGAAAAGAGAAATATCTTTGTCCACCAAAAAGCATAAAAATCAAATTCATTTTCAAAGACCTGAATTAAAATATATATATATATATATGTATTTGATTATAACTCAGAAACTATTGGGTTTATAAAAATATATTTCAAATAAAAGATTTGTATTTTTAATAGTACTACAATTTTACAATGATAGGATGTTTCGTATCTCATATAGTTGTGAAGAAATCATAAAAATTGAAAAATTTGTCTTATGTAAAGTACTCTCAAAGCCATTTTCACGAGAAAATAAGAATGTCCGTCTTGTTTATAATAATAAACAGTGTTTTAATTATAATCAAAATTGTTAAATCAAATTTTGAGAGAATATATTTTTCTCCCTGTTTACCCTTAAGTAAATTAACCTTAAATTAAGGGTTGAATATCTAATTCTAAAAATCCCCGGGGGACCTTATAAAAACCTTAGATACCAGGTTTTAGCCCGATCGGTAAAATAGTTTCGGCTCTAGCCCGAGGTATACACAGACAGACAGGCAGAGAGATGGAATTTCGAAAATCACTTTTATTGGTTTCAACATTTATCAAAATCTTTAAGTTCGATTATTTTAAAAAATCAAAATACTTTCTCTCCGATGTGTCGAGAGAGAGAGAGTAAAGAAATAAAAATAAAACTTAGGTATACATTGATTTTGGTAAAAAGAACCTTCTGAAAGGTCATTTTTCCTGCTTTTGGTAAACAGAACTTGTAAATAAAACTTTTCGAAAAAATAAAATTCAAAGGTTTTCCTCGCTAGTGCTGTTCAAATCAAAATACTATTTTCTCTAACTTCAAAAAGAGGTACTTTTGAAAGTACTTGGTTAAAAACTAGTACCTATGGGTGTACTATCGCCTTTTCTGTAAGACTATAGGACATCACACACCAAAAAACAGCACCATGTACTATACCATCCTTTATTATATAAATGACTGGAACGATATATTTCAACGTTACATTACTAACAGTATAATAATAAATGTGCAGTATTGTCAGTATTTGAAATACCCTGGGGACCATTTCAGAGGCCACATGGCTTACGACTGGATTGCAGATGACGGGAAGATACGGGTTCGAATCCCTGTCGGGTGTACTGAAGGTAGTCTTCACCTAATGGTTTCCCACTCTTCTATGACGTTAGTGTGGTATATTTACTTTAAATTTAGTCTAAATATGCGAATATTCCAAAGGGCTAGTAAGACATGATGTACAAATAAAAATAAAAATAAAATTAAATGTGAAAATGTAGCTCAACTGTTGTAGCATGTAACTAATAGTCCTTCTGAGCCAATTAACAGTTTTTTTTAGATGGACAAAGCTATGATTGAAACAGAAATGATTTCAAAGTGTTATTTCCTGCATTATTCACTTGACAACAATTTTTTTTTTTATCGTATGGCATATATATGACCGGAAGAGACATGACATACAAGTTTGGTCGCATTATGTGTAGACTATTTGTCGCTCTGGTGGCACAGAACGTTGGCCGGTGTACCCCACAGGAGGTTGTCTACACGTCGTACCCGTAATAGGATGATGTGATGATAGTTATTATGAAGTTGTGGAGCCGGCGTGAGTCTTGGCCTAACTTAAGCCTAACTAACCAAACCCTAGTAACGGTTGGGATCATTTCCCTTAAGGAAAAAATACCCAAGGTACCAGTCGAGAATCGAAACAGTGACCACTAGGCTAGTAGCCAAGGTTTACTGACCACTACACCACGGGGCCGTATAACAACGAAATCAGTATCAGTTTTAAAAGTATTTTCGTTTTAAAATATTTTACTTTTAAAAATATGGTCTCAATCTCACTTATTTTAGCATTGTGTCTTACTACCTGTTAAGGTTATAAGCATATATCTTCATTACACTAATAATATAGGTTTGAGGAAGATTGAATTTAGAGGAAGTGCACTCGTATTTGCGTGACGAGAGAGTGGAAAACACATCTGGAAAAAATAATTTCAATACACCCTACCGGGATTTGAACCTCTGTCTTCCTTTAATCTGCAAAAAATCATTTTTTTCATCAACCTCGTTATTTATATTAAAAAAAGTAGTGGAGGGAAAAGCTACTCAAAATTCCTTACAATATGGACGGTAATAGTGATTAGAGAGCAAAGGCGCGGAAAGCGAATTTTTATAGTGGATCCGCTAGAAAATTTTACTTTAGCCTTAGTCAATAAAAGTTTGTAAACGTATATATGGAACCCCACTAGGGAGGGGAGTTCTATCAAATTCCAGAGGGGGAACGAATCCCTCTAATACCCTCCCTTTCTACAGAACAGACACGTTATTTTGTCATAATTTAGTGGTTTGACAAGAGCGAATACATCATTTCAAACCTGAAGTGGTATTGTCTTGTGGTCGCAACGTACGACAATCAGTTCATCAGAAACCTTGAGTGATAAACACACATTCATGTCGAAACGTCGTTCTTTCAAGAGTCACATGGGAATACCTTCCCGAGTCGGTTGTGCCATTCCTGTTGCATTCCATGTCTGGCATCAGAGTCAAGTAACAGAGTAGCGTTTATATACTGGAATGCAATACATGAGCCGACCATAACGATACCATGTCTATACCGTGATGCATTGTGTGAGGCGACACTAACGGGATCCTATCTACACCGTGATGCATTGTGTGAGGCGACACTGATAGGATCCTATATATACCATGATGCATTGTGTGAGGCGACACTGATAGGATCCTATATATACCATGATGCATTGTGTGAGGCGACACTGATAGGATCCTATATATACCATGATGCATTGTGTGAGGCGACACTAACGGGATCCTATCTATACTGTGATGCATTGTGTGAGGCGACACTAACGGGATCCTATCTATACTGTGATGCATTGTGTGAGGTGACACTAACGGAATCCTATCTATACCGTGATGCATTGTGTGAGGCGACACTAACGGAATCCTATCTATACTGTGATGAATTGTGTGAGGCGACACTAACGGAATCCTATCTATACCGTGATGCATTGTGTGAGGCGACACTAACGGGATCCTATCTATACCGTGATGCATTGTTTGAGGCGACACTAACGGGATCCTATCTATACTGTGATGAATTGTGTGAGGCGACACTAACGGGATCCTATCTATACCGTGATGCATTGTGTGAGGTGACACTAACGGGATCCTATCTATACCGTGATGCATTGTGTGAGGCGACACTAACGGGATCCTATCTATACTGTGATGAATTGTGTGAGGTGACACTAACGTAATCCTATCTATACCATGATGCATTGTGTGAGGCGACACTAACGGGATCCTATCTATACCGTGATGCATTGTTTGAGGCGACACTAACGGGATCCTATCTATACTGTGATGAATTGTGTGAGGCGACACTAACGGGATCCTATCTATACCGTGATGCATTGTGTGAGGCGACACTAACGGGATCCTATCTATACCATGATGCATTGTGTGAGGCGACACTAACGGGATCCTATCTATACTGTGATGCATTGTGTGAGGCGACACTAACGGGATCGTGTCCATACTGAGATGAAATGTATGATTCGTCCTAATCAAGGCGTTGCACTAAGAGGTAGTGGAGTAGCCACATTAGCATGAAGAGAGAATGGAAAAATCGCTGTGATAAATCATACACGGAAAATCACCTTCAATACAACTTTGGTCGAGATTCAAACCCTGATATTTTTATCGACAGAAACCAATTGCAATGTGAATGTAACGGCTTATTCTGCTCGGTCACCCTTACTGGTAGCGACATACATTATGAGGGATGTGAATTTCTAGGAAACACACTAGTATTAGCCTAAGAGGCTATGAAAGTCTCCCCAAGGGAAATATTCATACCCAGCGCACCCGGCTGGGTGTCAATCCAGGACATCCAAACTAACCTAATCTACCAGCAAGTTGTTTAGCTAAATATAGAGTTGTAAAAGGATAAGACTAATTATTGGCTTAAGAGATCGGTTAGTAAGTTACGATTGACTAATTTCAAGAGATAAGGTTTCGATCCCAATTGACTATTCTGAATGTTTAACCCTGGGATTTATTAGCCTCTCTCTAGGCTAATATTGGTGTACTAACGCCGGTAGGCACGCATACTAAATGTCAAACTCATCTAGTTTAGTTTGTCAAGGATGGAGAGGTCAAGGCTCAAATCTCAGTGAGGTGTACTTAAGGAGATTTTACCTAAACGGTTACCTACTCTCCCTCCATCCAAATGTGGGTACACATTCTTTATATTCTATCGGTAATCAATAGACTAACCTCAATTTTTTTTTAAGCAAGTACACTCCACATATATCCTTTTTGAGCAAAATCGTTAAAGAGATTTTGGAAAAATTTTGAAATTTCAAAATTAAATCAATAGTAAGCTACCCTTAACTGTAGGAGTAGAATCAAATTAACGATTTGGCTTTGAGTTATGACCATATAACACCCAACTATTGTTTGAACCAAATTCACCAAACCGTTCCGGCTGTGGTGCCGGGTACAGGCGGACATGGGGACCGACAGAATTGTAAAACCCACACTTTTGAGTTCGGGGGCACATGATATCACGGTTAAAATGTTCACGTTTACAATGTTTCCGACATGTGAGAAAATAAAATTAAGATTGATTCGAAGCTAACCATTGCAGTCACAGGTGTTAATATCCCTTTTAAACGTCTGTAAAAACAATATTAAAAAAAAACTAGGTTATCTTTTAATAGTTGTGTGAACTATATGTAATAAGAACGGGAAGAGCTAAGAGTAGCACACACTACGGTAGGGGTTGAGAATATCCTTCTAGAAGGGTGTGTGAAAACCCTCCTCTCCAACCCCCTCTCGAACTAGACAGGTCTTGTCTTGCGCACACCTTGACTACCACATTTCGAGTACTGGTATTGCATCACTGCTTCCTTGTAGGATCCGGTGCAGGTGTGGTCAAAAGTTAGATTTCATTGAGGCTGCTCAGTAAACCCTACTGTTTTAACTGGTTCGTCATAGTGTTTGCATATTTTTTTTATTAGTACCGCGTCTTACTGACCATTCAGGTTATAAACTTATGTACTAATTACGTTAATGGATTATGTATGAGTAAGGTTGAATTTAGAGGAAGTGTATCCACATTTGCATGTAGAGAGAAAGTGGGAAACTATTTAGGTGAAATTACCCTCAGTATACCCGACCGGGATAAAACCACGATCTCCACGTCATCAGCATTCTGGTCTATTGAGAGAGTGACAACTTAGATCATGCGACAACCGAAGTGGGTTTGAAATTATTACGTTTAACACAACACCAAGGTTATTAATCGATTAATTTAAGGGTTAAGGATAAGGAAGGCTGTGTTATAGGAGATTTTCCTCTAGGCGTGGGCAGAGGATGGTAAAATCACCGTGAAAAATTACACGTTATAATATCACATGAGAATTAAGATTTAGTACAACACAGCAAAAAAAAAAAAAAAATCAAAAGTGTAAAATCCCATTTGGAAAACTACCGTATAAAACTACATGTGGAAAACCACCGTAAAAATATGCGTGGGAAATTCTCTGTGGAAAACAGGTGTCGGAAAAATCGTGCCTGGGAAAACCGCGCCTTCCCAGAAAAAACGGAAAACTGGGGCTTCCCATGAATCATCACACTAATAGGTGAGAAAAGTGCGCCCAAATGACCATGTTTGTCTCACCCAAATAATTTTAACAAGGTCATGTAGGCGCATCCACTATACGATCATTACAAACACTATTAATTAAAAAATAAACATTAATTCCGTGCCAATCTCGTTTCATTTGCTAAGTCATTACGATTATATACAGGCTGGCCACGAAAGCAAATGTGTTAGCTGTCCGCTTATGCACGTGGCAATTATTATTGATTCTTCCATTCATGCTGCATGTTCCACCGACAATTATCTACAAGATGTGATTACCCTCACAATGTATTGTGATGCGTGCAGGGTATGTAATTAATCAATCATCATTATGTAACCTACCCCGCTTCTCAGTATCCCCATCCTTTTCTGAACACAATATCTTCCTAAGCTCCCTGTTTTCAAGCATCCTAAATTACTAACAGCTTAGCAGCATGAAATTCCCTACTGAATTATTTTCCTAATTTCCACTTTAATAAATTTATTGCTAGTTAAATTGGTTCCTAAATATTTAAGCGCATTAACCCTGTCAAATGATGTGTTGTTCGAAGTAATCTCACTACATGTAAGATTATATAATTACTAATTGCGTTAGTTTGATCATACTGCCGGCCTTTCATATAATAGAAATTAATAGTATTCACCAATGGTATTTAATCAAATGACCATTACATTATAGGTTACAATAAAGAAATTTAAGAAAAAAAGTTTTAGTGATCTGATGAGACGATGTATTTTTGGTAATTTTGCATGTTATACACACACAAAAATAACAAAACAGTCCATTTAAATTTGAAATTAATTTGATAGCATTCTCGCTTGCTTTGAGAAAAAGTTATTTATTTATTTAAGGTATTTAACGTGAACTTTCTGAACCGACTGATAATATCAGCACACAATAATATCTTTGAGCGAGAGTGAAGGGGCATACCAGTTTTTGCGGGGAAAGGTATTTTCACTCTGAAAGAATTTGTGCTACGTATTTATATCGCTCAAGAAAAATGGGTCGACCCCGGCTGAGTTTTGAGCCCACTAACATCAGGTCTTGAGGTGAACACTTTACCTCAAGACCACCGAGGTCAACGAGACCCGTAATTGCTATTTCTTTATGTTTATAAGAATTAATTTAACTAAATGTTATAGTTGAATTGACTTTTTTAATTATTTTAGTTTACATTCAAATGATTAATATGATTCCAGCCACATTCCAGATTTTCCAGAAAGCTCCTTATTATTCTCAATTATAAGGCCGAGAAACAATCTTCTCGCCTGCCTGTCTACCAATGATTCCTCCAAGCCTTCTCTTCCTCGCCTGAGACTTCCGAAACAGCATGTCACAAAAAGGAATGGACAAACTGCGTCATTATGCAGCGATAAACGCACTCCGAACCTTTCTTTCTCCTTGGCGTGGTGGTAGTGAAAGGAGGGTGGCCCCTGGACCTTGTGGCGTGTAAGGGAGGGAAACATTTTCTTCCCATTGGGACCCATGGGAAGAAGAGAGGAACTACATAATAGCTGAAAGAAACCGCCTCTTTCCTATTAAAAAAAAAAGAGTCAATGGTCTGCAATTATTATTGTTAATGCTTCTCCCTCAAAGGGGCATTAATAGCCTGCGTGGGAAAATATTAGATTTAAATTATAATCGGTGAAATTTTATTAAAGGCTGCTATCAATGGGGAACTTCATTCAACTACAAAATATATTGGCACATCAAACAAACAATACATAATATAATTATAATTTATAATAGATAACATTGACAAAATGTATTAATATTCGACCTTCAGTCAATCGTCAGATTTCACACCATCCGTAAGAAAATACAAAGTATACCTCATTAAAACAGGACTGAAGATTGATTAACCTTATAACCATAGGATAAAGCAGTGTTTCCCAAATGGTGGGTCGCAACCCAGTACTGGGCCACGAAAATTTAAAGCAGGCCCGTAGAAAATCTGATAAACTTATGTACGGTTTTACTGTTATAAATCTAATAGGGAACTCTAAAAAAGGTCAGTGTCTTTTTATAGCAAAAACTATTTTTTATAAAAAAAATATTGCTGCATTAGAAACATAGGATTTAATTTTTCTTCACACGGTGATCTAAACAGTTGTTGTTATTATTATTATTATTAGCACCGCGTCTTACTACCCGTTCGGGTTATACGCACTTACGCTAATGTGTAATGTTAGGGTGATTGTGAGATGAAATGGAGGACCTACAGTTTAACGTGGAATCCGAACCACGGTGGAGACCTGGCATTTGAATATCTGTCACGGGAATAGCGGCATTAGATGACAAATTTTTTTAAATGGAAAGAAAATGTCATTAAATTCCAGGACAAACTTGACAAATATTCAAGAACTGTTGATATTACAATGTGAAGAAAATTGAGCTTTATGTTTCTACTGAAGCAATATTTTATTCATTTTTACCAGAAAAATGTTCGATGTAAAACTGCAGGTACAGTGGCCTTTTATCACGTTGCCTAGAGCTCCACCTTAATGTTTTGTGGACAAAATTTCGGTTCGGGGGAGACAATGTGTGAAAAACTGTGCGAGCAAACTGCCACAAACCAAATTCAATACCGTCTATTTAAAAAAATTACAACGAACAATGCCAATTTAATGGGTTTCCTTAGATATAGTCATATATAATTACTCTTGAATGTAACTATCCAAGAATGTGTTAAGTTCATAAATTTAAGATTTTGTGTGAACAAAAACAGTTTCAAACTTCTCATTAAGAAGCGTATATATTAAATGTTTTTAGTATTTGCTTAATATATAAATATACCAAACACATCAACAACTTTTTATTTATTTATATATACATTCCCATATACAAATATATAAATAACAGAAAGGTTTAACACTTTGTAAATCTATACAAACATATTTTTGAATAATTTGTAACTCTTAGCACCGTACTGAAAACGCAAATACTCTATTCCTTATCACAGTGGCGCATTCAGGCGGGGGAGAGTGGTGGGATCGAATCAGCGTCCCTGAAAATCAAAATTGGAAAAAAGTACCTCACTAATAGCTTCAATTCAGTCGGAAGCGTGTCTGCTAAGTGAGGAAAGGGTCCCGGGTTCGATTCCTGGCATGGCTGAGAAATTTATTATTATTATTATTATTATTATTTAAATTGCAGTCTACCCTTTCATACTGATAAATAATTATTGGCTGAGGGTCTGGATGTTGTTTCTATTCTAGAGTTAAATTAGTTTCTAAGTCGTGTGCTGATATAATCAGTCGGTTATGAAAGCGCGCGTTAAGGTAGGGTGCAACAGTAGGTGAGAAAAAGCCAGTGTTTTTGCCGTTTTTACATCAAAGCAGTTTTTCACTCAAAATAAATAAAATATTTCTCTAGTAGAAACATAGAATTTGATTTTCTTCATATGGTGATCTAGAGACGTGAGACGGAAAAATTTCAATTATTATTTCTGTAAAATAATTTCAACTGATTAAATGGAGCTAATGTAATCGAGATATAGGTATTAAAAATGTCAACGTTTATACTTAAGATTAATTTCTCCTAAGGGCGGTAACACCAGAAACATCATCAAACACGCTTCGGTGACCGCACGGTCTAACGCGCTACTCTCGTAATAGACTAGACTGCCGATGACAGAGAGATCGGTGTTCGATACCAGTCGGTCGCACTGAGGGCGGTTTTTTCTAAATAGTTTTACACTCTTGTGGGTGAAATTCCTCTAAATTCAACCCTCCTCATCGTTAACACATTAGAATAATTAGTACATTGGCATACAACCCAAACGGGTAGTAAGACGCGGTGCTAAAAAAAAAAGCAGTAAAGAAAAAATGAACGCAAGCCTTTGCAGACCCGTTTGTTCATAAATCACACTTCAATTTTTTTTATCAATAAGTTAACTAAAATGATTTTAAGGTTGGCCCGTCATTTGTCTCTCCCTTTTATCCGTGCTTTCTAACTACCCCTATCCCAGCCCCTTATGAAAACTCATTGGTCTCTTACCATATTTTGAAGTATCATAGGCTCTAGTTGCCACTTCTACAATTTAAACCCTCCAACGCAAGCCACCACCGTGGAAAATTTTCCTATTCATAATTTCCCGGAAAATTTTCATCTCTATGGTGAACCAAACATTCTTGAATATCTGTCAAGGGTGTCCTGTAATTTAATGACAACTTTTTCTCTCAATTTAAAAAGTTTGTCATCTAATGCCACTATGAACATGATGGATATTCAACAAAAATGTTGATAACAATATGTGAAGAAAATTTAACTCAATGTTTGTACTGAAACAATCCCCCCCCCCCAAATGTTTTGCCATAAAAACTGCAAAAACGCTCACCTTTTCTCGCGTCCCCTTCCATCCCACCTCAACTATCTCAAATAATAGATAAATAAAAAAATAGTTTCAATAAATTAATGCTCTCTACAAAGTAAATATATGTGTGCACCACTGTCTTTATATTACGGATTTATTCTAAAAACCGTATAATATGATTTCATCTAACAGATACTTTCTAAATGTTTACGCATTGTTCGTAGGGGTGACAATAAATAGCGTGCCGAGTAATAATAACATTTATTTGACTAAGATAATTTGACTATCAGGGTAAAAGTAAAATATTATTATATGAGAACTTTCCGATACAGACCACAATCCACATACCACCGAAGGCGAAGAAAATTCACGAATATTGATTATCTCTTGAATCTATTTGAAGTTTTTAAACGATAAATTAGATCAAAGGTTTAAATAATGTAGCATTGGAGGTGGAGCTTTATTTATATTGGGGTAAAAGAGAGGGGAGGAGTTTTTGCAAAATAAAGAGTATTTTGGGTGCTAAGACCCTAAGCCAAAGGGAGGGCAGGGACACTCATCCTGGAATTGTTTGAAAATTAGATGCTATTTGGAATGGTCCTTGTCTGAAAATTTGTTGAAAATTAAACTCCTCTTTGAAACTTTTTTCCACTCATCAAGAGTCTGAAAGCTAGTCTTTAAATCCTTTGTTGAATCAAGATAACAATTGTTGGTAAGATAGCGGCTCTTCACACACTTATTATTTTGGCTGTGAGATAAGGTTCTTCATTTGAAATTTGATTGCAAAATTAAGTTTTAGAGAAAAAGAAGCAATATACTTCTTTAAATATTGCATAGTAGGTCTTTCACGAATATTGTGAGCTTTGTCATGAAGTGTTTGAGTAGGTTATCCCAAAACATAATCAACAAAGATATAAATTAACAAATTTGGTGGCCTATCAAGGAAGTAGAAAGCTAATTTCTCTATGGAGAAATGGGGGGGGGGGGGAAGGGGGTGCTTCACTAATTTTTTTTACTATACCTTTAGCCAATAAAAGTTTGATATAAACCCCCAAAAGGAGGTCTGGACCTTCTACATTCTCATTGTCTAGTTTTTCAATAATTGGACATGTATATATGTGTGAATTAAAAAAAAAGGAATAAAAATATTAAAATTATGCTATTCACTTCCTTATTTTTCTTGTAAAATGATGAACATATTTAAGAACTTGGGATTTCAAATACAACTAATAAAGCTTAGGCTAATAAATTGAGTGAACTTGTTGAAATATGGTAGAAGTACTGAATTAAGATGAGTCGTTATTTTGTGAACTGGGTCTTAGTAAGTATAGACAACGTATTTCTAACAGTAAATGTATATCCCAACTTTCTTACGAATGGACATATCTGACAGCTAAATAAAGATACTAGATCTACTTTAACGTAATCACAAGTCCAGGCATGTGATTTGCTGTTGTCACTTTTGATTGATATCATCATTATCATTTGTGATAATTAACTAATAAAATACTTATATACTATCAATAATGACTGCAAAATAGTATTTATATTTTTTCAAACAGTCATATGTAGGAATTAAAGGGATAGCTTGACGATATTAGAAATATCACGAATATGCTTTTAGGCTGGAGATAGAGTACATTCACTATCCAAGTTTACCTGTATGACAGATCAAAAAGTTGCTAGAAATAGTCCCTGATATATCCCTACTCCAACATTTGACATCTGCCACTTTGGATAGCTGTAATAAAAACATTGCAATGTTTGAACCACAGTAAATTAGGCAAATATTATTTATATTTATTTGAGGTCGGGCACAAAGCTTATTTATCGTTTTATTCCACTAAAAAAAAATTACTATTCACAGAATTTTCACAAAAGCTCTAACAAATGTAGCTTCAAATTGGTGACCGACGAACTTAAACTATGTGATTTATCATAACGCAAAAAAGTTCTATACGTTGATGTACCCACATAATTGATAAAAAAAATTATTCAGTTAGATATTTCGAAATACGATAAAATGATAATAAAATAATATATTATATATGTATATATAAAAAAGTACAAGTATTTTCTCTTTTCCAAGTAAATACGATGCCTTTACTATAATGTATTAATGTATGGACTATAATACAGACTAGATAAATTTCAAAACTAAGAATAAGTACTTTTAATAATTATGTTTAAAATATTGTTTCAGATTGGATAAAATGAAATTATGAAAAGTTAATGAAATAGTGTGCGAATACTTCAGATAATGTTATTTTAAATGTAAAACATAACACGTGATTAAAAACTTATCATCTATAAGTAACTAAACAGTGATCTTTAATAAGTGTTGACAACCCAAAACCTAAACTTATGATTTTTTCAACTGTCATTCAGGTAAAAAGCTATGGTGAACAGACTCTAGTAAGGCTATTAATTTTCATTAGATATATTTAGCGGCCTTATTGTTGACCAACTGAACACTGTTATGTTTATTAATGTTTATTTTTCCAATCCATAAGTAAATTCGTATACCACAGCATTAATGAAAACCTTTAACAATAGCTGTAATTTAAATAATTATTACCAACATGAATTGCCTTGGTAGTGAGTGCTTCTCTCTGGCGATGAGCGCTAATACTAAATAAAAACTGGCAGTATAGAAGTGGCCTCTAGCAGCTAAATAATGTACTAACAAAGATACAAAGGGATGCGGATGTTGGCCTAAAAATAAAACCAAAAGTCATTTGGCATTTGGCATTTGGAATTATGGGGGCTTTTTACAACTTATTTAGAAAAGCAAAATGAAAGTGAAAACCAATATTAAACTCATCCACTTTAAATTTGTCTGAAGTGACGCCCGATTTTCGTGTAAAGTTACTGGACTAAAGTAATGTTAACTCTATTTGAACAAATTTCTTATCTATTGTATTAATAAATGTATAAAATAGTGACGTATGAAATAAGTTTAGCCAGTGAATATCATAATGGCCAAATATATATATATATATATATATATATATATATATATATATATATATATATATATATATAAACTTAAATGA
Organism: Timema cristinae; assembly: GCA_039000515.1. Taxonomy (NCBI): domain Eukaryota; kingdom Metazoa; phylum Arthropoda; class Insecta; order Phasmatodea; family Timematidae; genus Timema; species Timema cristinae. The sequence goes on along the minus strand of JBCFYV010001902.1, from coordinate 18,615 downwards.
TGTTTTTGACTAAATCCTTAACTCGATTATTATTGTTAGTATTATTATATATAAAATTAGTAGTCATTTTTCTCCAAACAGTGTAACTATTTTTATTACGCTGATATTATTAACAACATGGGTCATGTTCACACAATAAATCCCTTGTTTAAAAAGTATATACTAATTTCCCTCCTAGTAATCAGCAAAGCATTCTCACGATTTATTTCAACTAATATGCTAATATATATATTAATATATATATTAGCATATTAGTAGAAATAAATCGTGAGAATGCTTTGCTGATTACTATGAGGGAAATTAGTATATATTAGTATTAGTATGTATGTATGTATGTATGTATGTATATATATATACACATATACATGTATGTATGTATATATATATATACACACATACATACATACATACATACATAATAACATACATACATACATACATACATACATACATACATACATACACAAATACATACATACATACATACATAAATACATACATTCATGAGGACTTTAATTCCTTAAAAATAAAATTATAAAATTTAAAACTGGGAGTAATTTTTTTTACATAGATATAGCGCACTTTTTAATCGGGTTTGTTAGTGCCTATTATTTCGTTTAACATATATTAATAGCTTTTTTTAAACAATGGAGCGAGAAAGTACGTTCCGGATGTAAATGTTGTGCACGAAACGTAAATATATAAATGAATAGATTTAAAATGAATAAATTGTGATAAACCCTTCTTGGTTTTTATTTATACTCTCATTCAGACCTTGATATCAAACATAGAATAATTAATATAAAATATTAGGCTAATGTATCACACTGTCTCAAAAACTGTTGAGTTTCAAAATTAGTGTTAAACAAATATTCGTTCACTGGATGCTCTGTTTAACTAATAGTATTAATAATATAGTTAAGATTATTTTATCAATCGGTAGTCCTGAAAAGTATGTTTTTCTAATTCAATCTTCTTGATTCTATAAATACTGAGAAAATAATTTTCAACTTTTAAATTATTATAATTATTATTTTTATTATTATTTATAAGGGTACATAAGATAATTTGATTAGTCAAAGTATATGTTATACTGTATAATATAGAAAAATAGTATATTTTGGTGAAAACGTACCTGCTTCATCCTAGAGGAAGAGTATAAAACAACATCATTCAATATCGATATTAAAAATTTATGAATACATCTATTAACATTTATCATACACTAAATAAAATTTCTACTTATTTCAAGCCTCGTTGTTCGAGTGGTATAAGACGTCATCAACCCTTTAATTCCTGTATGTAGAGTGAACTTTCAACGGCATCTACTTGAGTATGTCACTATAAAACTATTTTTTAGACAACAAAAACATTTAAAGTTGTTCATCGAACGAAAAAAAAAATCATGTATAGATACGATGATTGAACCACATTATGTTTTATTTTTACTATTATTTTTATTATATGTCTTAAATAAATGATGACCTCTTAGAATTAATAAAAACAAAATTTAGTAAATGTACAATAACGTCATTAGCCTAGGATAAAAATGTAAACAAACGATGGCCACCACCCAGACGGCATGGTCACAATACCTTTTGCCATACGTACTATTCGATGCCACCTACCGTTATTTACACGTCTCAAGTAGCGTTTAGCCCTCCACTCTTTTCCTTATCATTTCCCCTCTAACGGAATCACCACCTGAACGCCACGGTCACAAGTGTGCCACACCCCATACTCCACTGTCACAAGTCTACCACCCACCAAACGTCATGGTTACATGTGTACGCCCTCCCGAACACCATGGTCACAGGTGTGCCGTTTGTCATGAACGTAGAGAGTACACTCAAGGTAATCTAATGGCTCTAGGTACTATACTTCCGTTAATCATAACGTCACAGAATATAATAATTCATTCAAACCTGATTGGCCTATAAATAGCTAAACACTCCAATATTCGGACTTTCTGAACAAACCCGGCTCATTACTACTCTTCGATTTTATGTATAATTTTTATTTTTACACTTAGATAAATGTTTTGTTGTTAAATGTAAATATTGCTTTCTAACCCAGATTATTGTATTCATGTTAAATTTGAGCTAGCCCATTTTTCTTTTATCATCCATTTTATTTACTAGTAATTCTTTAATGACTTCACTGGACTGGACTTCACTAGAAAAAATAGCTAATTTTCTATTGAGCATGGTAACTATAAATTATTTCTTTGTATCGCCTACTAATTTTGAATTACTTAAATACGTTTTAAATTTGTTTTTTAATTTAAATAATAGGCCCTACTTCTTAAACAAAACGGTTACTTAACAGCTTAGCATTTCTTTTTCAAAAGTTTAGTTGATATACTAGATATTCAATTAAATGTAAAATAACACCTTGGGACCCTTGGCTTTGAACGTCGAGTCTAAATGTATATTTAAGTAACACAAAACAAACCATTAGTTAATAGAAAAATTTCTTTCAATGGAACAGTTATGCCATCAAGTGTGTTAAACACAGTGATCTCTATACTATACCGAATGGACACATCCCTTGCAAAGGACCAAAGCGTGACGCTCAAGTTTGTCGTCTGCTTGAGTGTCAGGGGAAATACTTTATGGTTTCTTTCAATGTTCTTGTGTGAATACATGTCTCTAGTGAATAAAACAGGGAAATAGTAAAAAAAACTATACCACATTTGACTGATGAAATATTAAATCTAATAATTTACAATTAGGTTTCACAGGTAATCTATACTTATAAAATAACATGTCCTGATTGACTGACTGACTGACTGACTGACTGATTCATCATCGCCGAGCGCAAACTATCAAGGCTACAAGCATGAAATTCGGACTGTATATTCATTTTGTTATGTAGGCACCCACTAAGAAAGGATTTTAGAAAATTCCACACCAAAGGGGTCAAAATAGGGGATGATAATATGTATGATAATATGTATAAAAGTCCGTCATTTTGAAAGTTACATAAACAAAATTTTGTATTTCGGTTATTGACGTAAAACAAATAAATACGTGTTTCAGGAATTTTGGAAATTTTATTTAATAAGGGATGAAAAAGTGGGTGAAAATTTGTATCGGACTTGCATTATTTTTGATCTGAGGTCAAGTTATGGTCATCAACGTAACGTAATATTTTAAATTAATCTGTAAATACATATGTATATTTTCGTATTTGTATATAATCAACTTCCACGCGAGCAAAGCCGCGGGCAACAGCTATCTAGTACTAGACTAATACAAATAAAATCTTTAATTTAGTATAATATGTAGCTATCATCCATGTTGTTGTGACGTTTTTTGCCAACCTACCATGTTTTTCCCTATATTTATCCAATTTTTGTAAATAGTTTCTAATTTATTTTCTTTTGAAATTTTGCAATTCAAAGTTCCGCCGCAGCATAACGCGCTGTGTTACTGGTGTGAACAGTAATACTATTTACATCCATTCAAAAATAAAAAGGACGGAAGGAAGAAAGTATAACACTGTTTTAAATAATTTAAATTAGGAATTTGAACCTAAGGAAGAACACTTACCTTTTGTTAAACATATTAATTATCCTTCTAAGTAGTTTGTTGACTCTTCTATTTATTTTCAATGTCGGCCATGATATATTTCAAGGATTTGGTAAACAAGTGTTGGCGGGTCTTGCGTTTGTAAAAGAAGTAAGAAAATATAAATGAGGTGATGTAAATACCCCAAACTAACGCGCATTTCAATTCTAACAGATAGAAATAAAGATTTAATTCTTTTAAGAAACATTGCTCACATTCATGGACATATATTTCAATCTATGTATTAAATTTGTATTTTATTTTATATTAATCTCTAGTCCATAGCCAACATTTTATCTTTTGTTTTAATATATTAGTTTTCTCTTTGGATTTGGAAGAAAATATAACGTTCTTATATTTGATTTTTGGAACACTTTCTGAAGAAGAAGAGGGTTTTCTTCTTCCTCTGTGTCATTTTAACATGGGACAAAAATAGTTTAGCTCCTAGCTAAATTTATTTTTAAAGTGGAACAATGGCTTTAAAGTAGAGTGCAAGTACACAAATGAAAAGTTAAGTGCAGGGGCGTGAACTATAGATTGTCTATTCCGTTAAATTGTGGACGAGTTGGGATTAATAAAAGGAAACAAATTTCAGAAATTCGTGCTGTTTAAACATGGACGAATTCATTGGTGATATCAAGCAAAATCTTCAACTTTAAATATATATTTTTTCTCTATTATTAAGAAACCAAGATTTATGTAAACACCTTTAGAAAAGGACTAAATATATTCAGACTCTTTATCAATGCATTCTGGTGCACAAAATTTGCTGAGATGGCTGCCTTGACTCGAGGATGACACTTCCCTTCGAGTCAAGGATCACGATAAGGCTACTACAGGCTACGCTGAGAACATTTGTTAACGAGTCTCGTCTCACAACCAGTGTCATCATCTGCGCATACGAACACCCACAATCATGGATGGTACGAATGCGCACACAATCTCCTACCTCTTTGGTGTTCTTGTCTTGTTGGATGTTTATTACCTCGAAGACCGTCATGTAGTGCCATGTGCTATTTTCATTTATATTGTCTTGTTTAGTAAAGTGTTGCTTTGTTCATTCGGACATTCACGTTTACGATTTTAACTCATAACATTTCTAACAAATAATATTGTTTATTGTATTTTTATTGAAAAGAGGGACAAAATTAAAAAAAACGCAATGATCTATATTTTTTTATATCCTCTGACGTCATTAAAGCAATGGAAAATAAAATTGTTTATGAAAGAATAGTGGGCTAGCCCAGATTTAAAATGCAATACAATACAATAGACATTAATGGAATTACCTGAATTTAAGTTACGCGCCACTCACCTTGTTGCACAAACTTCATTTATATTTAAATTTATTTTATCATTTCTATTGTTACTATTTCAATGCTTAATCATAAATAAAGATTTTTAAAATAATTGACTTTTAATTAACATGCTTTAAACAAAATCTTTGATTAATACCACACACACATAACGTGTTAAAACGTGGTAAAATTTCGAATTAAAATGAAATATAACTAGCTATTCTATATAGTAGAGTTAAAGTTTGATTATTCGAAATCTGAATAATTCTATCAAATTTATCTAATTGATTGAATTGCTGAGAAACTATTTACATAATATTTGTTATGATGTTTAAAGTTATTTACCTCTTAATAATCACTATTTGTTGATATTCTTATTATTTGCTTATAATAAATTTGAATACTAATAGCAAATTTCTAGTTATAACCTTAATTAGAGGTTTATTCTCAAATTTAGCATTACATTGAAAAATTACAAAAGATTTATTCTCAAATTTTGAAGTATATTTATGTCAATTTTTTTATATGTTTTCCACCCCTCCATTTCCCACCACAAACCAATACCGATGAGTCCACCACCCCTACACTCAAACAAAAATCCTGTATTCACCCTGTGCAGTACAAAAGTATCTCCTAAGAGGTTAAAAGAAGAACAACATCAATTTCTTGAAATACTTATTATCTGCTGACTCTATGACAAGAGATAATTATTATGTTAAAACTTAAGTAGTATCTCTTCACAACTAAAATTCACAAAATTGTATTAATATATTGGTCAATATCTCAGAAACTCTTGTTTTTATAAAAATACATTTCCTATAAAAGTTTTTTTATTTTTTATACTACTACAATTTTTCAATGATAAACTATTTAGTATCTCAAATAGTTGCAGAAATCTGGAAATTTCCGCTTCTGTAAAGTACCCTAAAAGTATTTTTTATGGTAAAATGAAAATAGCCAGTTTATGAATAATGTTAATCGACGTCTAAACACAAATTTATTAAACTAAAATAATTTTGGGGTTAAAAAGACACAGAAAGAAGGCATTGCTAAGAATACTTATTTGGGTTTGGGGGATCATGAGACGTTGACATCCATAAACATTTCAGGTTAAATTTTTTTTTTCGAAATACTTTACATTTAGTGATCGAAAAGATAAATGATATATATATTTGGCGTATAGTTTGAACGTTATATGTTTTGTGTAAAATATATGCATTTAAAATATATCTCTTATTTGCAATAATAAGTAATTTCATATCTCAAATAGTTTCGGAGAAATGATTAGAAAAATGAGAATTTATGCATAAAACCGGAGCCTTAATGTCATTTTGACGAAATATTGAGAGTAGCCATTTTGTTTGTAATTTTAATAAATGTTTTGAAATGAAATTTAATCAAAATCGTTAGAGCCGATATCGAGAAGTCGAAATTTTTTTTCTCTTCACCCTTCAATATACTACCCTTAATTCGAAGGTTAGATAATCAATTCCCAAAAAAACCCCTTACGAAAACCTTATGAAACCCTAAATACCGATTTTAGCCCGATCGGTAAAATAGTTTAGGCTCTAGTGCGAGGTACAGATAGACATATATATGGAAATTCAATAACATATTTTTTGGATTCGGGGGAGGTCATGAAACATCGAGATTTATTAAATCTCGAGGTCCGATTTATTTGACAATCACAATACTTTCTCTACCGTAAGACAGAGAGAAAGTAAAAATGTTGGCTTGAGAAATACAGTATACATAAACGTTAGAAGAAAATAAAATGAAGTCTTGAAATTATAGAGAAAATGTTCGTAAATATATAGCGTCTGTGTAGTGAGGTCGAAGATGTGAACAGATTAAAACTTAACAAAAAAAGATTATATCACCTCAAAGGATGTTCTGGGAGTTCATCGTCGAAACTGTGAGCGTTCCAAACTCACTAAAGCATTGAAGAGGTGTACCAATGGTTTAAAGTTGTCATCGCGTCTTTAGTAATCATTTTGATGAACACTTGAAAGATTATTTTAAGAAATAATTGTTAAAATTTCAATTATTTGATGCACTGAAAATATTGTGTGTCATTATCTCTTTATTTCCAATACGCATTTCCGCTTATTTCTTCCAATTCCCACCTCTTAGTATTTCTCGTAGAGGAACAAAAATAACAAGGATTAAAGTTCTAAATTTGAAATATATATATATATATATATATGTGAAATTAAAGTAGAAACAAAGAATATCTGGAGGGAAAGAAACTTGATACAATTCGAATCTTTAACTGAACGCATGCAGAATATGATATCTGACATTTTGAGATAAAATCATTGTTTGTAAACCAACTCAATTTTATCTTCTTTTTTTTCTCGCGGGCCTTTTAAAATTAAAAGTACGAGATTGGATGATGTATCCGTGTGCTCACATCCTCCACCATACATACCCCTTTGAAACTGATCATTTCTCTCTTCCCCGTGTCGCGTCGGCCATTACGAGCATCGTTGAATCTCGTAGAAAACGTTACAAAAAAAATTTCACCTAATCATTATTGTTTTAAAATGTGGAGGAATATTTGTAATAAAACCCGCTTAAAATGAAGGATATTTAATGTTCTGATAAAAGTATTGTTATTATTATCTGGTGTTTATTTCGATGCAATGCAATGTTCGTTGAAAAACAATTAATTAAATGAAGTATGTCGTTATGGCATGTTAGTCGAGTCATAATAAATAAACATTTTAGAATAAATTAAAACTAATAAAAATATAGCTCGTCAGAATAAAAATTATAAAACCACATATGTCCTCATGTTTATTATTGAGACTCAATATTAAACACGTTTTCTGACATTTTATTATCCATATTTTTAATTTCAATTTCTTTTTGTTTTGATGTTTCAAATGATTTAACGAATTGAAATGTTATTTTTTAATCATTTCTACTACTTTAAGAGAAGGCCTTGGAAATATAAAATAAAATTAAAGAAAAAAGAAATAATTTTTGTATGGTGATAGTGTTTAATGAATTATAATAAATAAATTCAAATGTTTTAAATTATAACCATTTTATTTCTAATAATTAATTCTCTTCTAATGTTTCAAAACAATAAGATGGTCTTTATTATACTTCAATTCCAAAGATGAGTTAAAAATTTTAGTTTTGAGAATATCAATAGTTTGTTTATGAGGTTTGTTTTCCTGCCAAAGTTAATGAATATTAAGTAGGATGATAACACAACTTCTAATGAAGATTGCTAGATAATCTATGAAGTTACTAGCTATTTTGAAAAGAGCCTTCAATACAATCATAATACGGATTTCTCTAAAAAGAAAATACCTGTTCAAAATTTTAGAGTTCAATAGAACAATTTTTAACTTACACATGATGTCAAACATCTATATGGTGGAAAAATACGCCATCACCATTTTTTTAGATTATAAAACACTTATTCGTTCTTTCCTCATAAACATCTTTGGTTCATGTTACCACCACAATAATTGTTTATGAGTATTATTATCGTTGCTTGGCAAAATAAAGTTCACTTGATGTCTTTACGAAGTATCAGAATTTGTTTATTTGTGCTCATAAGAATAATTTGATTTATCAAACGAAAACAAAAAAATGTGTGGTGGCTGTTTGGCTTACTGCAACAAAACCATCAGAGAAGTGGGGTGTGCGTTGTCGAGGATAGTTTCAAAGGGCTTACACGCGTACACTACGCCGACATTCAAACCGCAGTAAGTCACATTCCTGAGTCTATATAATATTATTTTATTTTTCTATATTAAGATATTGATACACATATAGTATTTCGGTTTATACCAAATCAAGATTATTTACTCAGAAAATACAATCTTATTTAGTAAAATTAGTATGAAACATGTATCTAAACAGACAATGAATTTGTACATGATAAGTTCTTGTTACATGAAGTTTGTCTGCTGTTTTTATAGTAGCATATATTTGTTGTAGAACCATGTTTAGTTTCTGTATCTGTACTGTAGTATCAAATTACTGTTAGACAATGTTCTTGGAACATAATACTACCCATCAAAATAGTGTTTTAAACACAATTTTTTCTTTCTTTAATAGCATCTAAGCGTTATTACATATACAAAGTTCCTTGTTACTTGAATTGAATCAGGTATTTACACAACAAAATTCACTAAACTTATAATGGCATCAATTTGTTATTTCACAATCAATGTACACCGTAATTTATTGACATAAAGATTTTTATTAAACAGCCAATGTTCTGTTTACTAGTAGTTGTGTTGTTTATATATGAGGAACATTGGCTCAACTCAAAACTGACCGCTTCATGTTTAAATTAATTAATGAAGTATGTCGTATGGCATGTTAGTCGAGTCATAATAAATAACATTTTAGAATAAATTAAAACTAAAAAAAAAATATGCTCGTCAGAATAAAAATTATAAAACCACATATGCCCATCATGTTATATTATTGAGACTCAATATTAAACACGTTTTCCGACATTTTATCTATCCATATTTTTAATTTCAATTTTTGTTTTGTTTTGATGTTTAAAATGGTCTTAACTAATTGAAATGTTATTTTTTAATCATTTCTACTACCTTTAAGAGAAGGCCTTGGAAATATAAAATAAAATTAAAGAAAAAAGAAAATAATTTTTTTTATGGTGGTAGTGTTTTAATGAATTATAATAAATAAATTCAAATGTTTTAAATTATAACCTTTTTTATTCCTAATAATAATTCTCTTCTAATGTTTTAAAACAATAAGATGGTCTTATATTATACTTCAATTCCAAAGATAGAGTTAAAAATGATTTTTGAGAATATCAATAGTTTATTTATGAGGTTTGTTCTTTTGCCAAAAGTTAATGAATATATAAGTAGGATGATAACACAACTTCTAATGACAGATTGCTAGATAATCTACGAGTTACTTGCTATTTTGAAAAGAGCCTTCAATACAATCATAATACGGATATGTTCTCAAAAGAAAGAAAATACCTGCCCAAAAATTTTTTAGAGTTCAATAGAACAATTTTTAATTTTACACATGATGTCAAACATCTATTGGTTGAAAATACTCCATCACCATTTGTAGATTATAAAAACACTTATTCGTTCTTTCCTCCATAAACATCTTTGGTTCATGTTACCCCACAATAATTGTTTATGAGTATTATTATCGTTGTTGGCAAAATAAAGTTCACTTGATGTCTTTACGAAGTATCAGAATTTACGTTTATTTGTGCTCATAAGAATAATTTGATTTATCAAACGAAAAACAAAAAATGTGTGGTGGCGTTTGGCTTACTGCAACAAAACCATCAGAGAAGTGGGTGTGCGTTGTCGAGGATAGTTTCAAAGGGCTTACACGCGTACACTACGCCGACATTAAAACCCGCAGTAAGTCACATTCCTGAGTCTATATAATATTATTTATATCTTCTATATTAAGATATTGATTACACATATAGTATATTCGGTTCTTATACCAAAATCAAGATTATTTACTCAGAAAATACAATCTTTATTTAGTAAAATAAGTATGAAACATGTTTTCTAAACAGACAATGATATTTGTAAAATAGATAAAGTTCTTGTTACATGAAGTTTGTTGCTGTTTTTATAGTAGCATTTTATTTGTTGTAGAACCATGTTTATTTTCTGTATCTGTACTGTAGTATCTAATTATGTTGGGACAATGTTCTTGGAACATAATACTATCATCAAAATAGTGTTATACACACAATTTTTTTCTTTCCTTTAATAGCTCTAAGCGTTATTACATATACAAAGTTCCTTGTTACTTGAATTGAATCAGGTATTTACACAACAAAGTTCACTAAACTTATAATGGCATCAATTTGTTATTTCACAATCAATGTACACCGTATTTATTATTGACATCAGATTTTTATTAAACAGCCAATGTTCTGTTTACTAGTAGTTGTGCTGTTTATATATGAGGACATTGGCTCAACTCATAACTGCCCGCTTCATGATTAATTAATTAAATGAAGTATGTCGTTTATGGCATTGTTAGTCGAGTCATAATAAATAAACTTTTAGAATAAATTTAAAAAACTAAAAAAAAATATAGCTCGTCAGAATAAAAATTAAAAAACCACATATGTCCATCATGTTATATTATTGAGACTCAATATTAAACACGTTTTCTGACATTTTATCTATCCATATTTTTAATTTCAATTTTTGTTTTGTTTTTGATGTTTAAAATGGTCTTAACGAATTGAAATGTTATTTTTTAATCATTTTCTACCTTTAAGAGAAGGCCTTGGAAATATAAGATAAAATTAAAGAAAAAGAAATAATTTTTGTATGGTGGTAGTGTTTTAATGAATTATAAAAAATTTAAATTAAAATGTTTTAAATTATAACCATTTTATTCCTAATAATAATTCTCTTCTAATGTTTTAAAAAAATAAGATGGTCTTATATTATATTCAATTCCAAAGATAGAGTTAAAAATGAGTTTTGAGATATCAATAGTTTATTTATGAGGTTTGTTCTTTCTGCCAAAGTTAATGAATATATAAGTAGGATGATAACAAACTTCAAATGACAGATTGCTAGATAATCTACGAAGTTATTGCTATTTTGAAAAGAGCCTTCAATACAATCATATACGGATATGTTCTCTAAAGAAAAGAAAATACCTGACCAAAATTTTAGAGTTCAATAGAACAATTTTTAACTTACACATGATGTCAACATCTATTGGTTGAAAATACGCCATCACCATTTGTAGATTATAAAACACTTATTGTTCTTTCCTCCATAAACATCTTTGGTTCATGTTACCCCCACAAATAATTGTTTATGAGTATTATTATCGTGGCTTGGCAAAATAAAGTTCACTTGATGTTTTTTCAAAGTATCAGAATTACGCTTATTTGTGCTCATAAGAAAAAATTTTGATTTATCAAACGAAACAAAAAAATGTGTGGTGGCTGTTTGGCTTACTGCAAAAAAACCCATCAGAGAAGTGGGTGCGCGTTGTCGAGGATGGTTTCAAAGGGCTTACACGCGTACACTACCCCGACATTCAAACCGCAGTAAGTCACTTTCCTGAGTCTATATAATATTATTTATATCTTCTATATTAAGATATATATTTATATTCGGTTCTTATACCAAAATCAAGATTATTTACTCAGAAAATACAATCTTTATTTAGTAAAATTAGTATGAAACATGTTTCTAAACAGACAATGATATTTGTACATAGATAAAGTTCTTGTTATTTTGAAGTTTGTTTGCTGTTTTTATAGTGGGCATATATTTGTTGTAGAACCATGTTTAGTTTCTGTATCTGTACTGTAGTATCAAATTACTGTTAGACAATGTTCTTGGAAAATATTTACTATCATCAAATAGTGTTATACACACAATTTTTTCTTTCCTTTAATAGCATCTAAGCGTTATTACATATACAAAGTTCCTTGTTACTTGAATTGAATCGGGTATTTACACAAAAATTCACTAAACTTATAATGGCATCAATTTGTTATTTCACAATCAATGTACCCCTAATTATATTGACATCAAGATTTTTATTAAACAGCCAATGTTCTGTTTACTAGTAGTTGTGTTGTTTATATATGAGGAACATTGGCTCAACTCAAAACTGACCGCTTCATGATTAATTAATTAAATGAAGTATGTCGTTATGGATGTTAGTCGAGTCATAATAAATAAACATTTTAGAATAAATTAAAACTAAAAAAAAAAAATTAGCTCGTCAGAATAAAAATTATAAAACCACATATGTCCATCATGTTATATTATTGAGATCAATATTAAACACGTTTTCCGACTTTTTAAATCTATCCATATTTTTAATTTCAATTTTTGTTTTGTTTTGATGTTTTAAAATGGTCTTAAACGAATTGAAATGTTATTTTTTAATCATTTCTACTACCTTTAAGAGAAGGCCTTGGAAAATATAAATAAATTAAAGAAAAAAGAAAATAATTTTTGTATGGCTGGTAGTGTTTTAATGAATTATAATAAATAAATTCAAATGTTTTAAATTAAAAACCATTTTATTCCTAATAATAATTCTCTTCTAATGTTTTAAAACAATAAGATGGTCTTATATTATACTTCAATTCCAAAGATAGAGTTAAAAATGAGTTTTGAGAATATCAATAGTTTATTTATGAGGTTTGTTCTTTCTGCCAAAGTTAATGAATATAAGTAGGATGATAACAAACTTCTAATGACAGATTGCTAGATAATCTACGAAGTTACTTGATATTTTGAAAAGAGCCTTCGATACAATCATAATAGGATATGTTCTCTAAAAAAAGAAAATACCTGACCAAAATTTTAGAGTTCAATAGAACAATTTTTAACTTACACATGATGTCAAACATCTATATGGTTGAAAATACTTCATCACATTTGTAGATTATAAAACTCTTATTCGTTCTTTCCTCCATAACATCTTTGGTTCATGTTACCACCACAATAATTGTTTATGAGTATTATTATCGTTGCTTGGCAAAATAAAGTTCACTTGATGTCTTTACAAAGTATCAGAATTACGTTTATTTGTGCTCATAAGAAATAATTTGATTTATAAAACGAAAACAAAAAAAATGTGTGGTGGCTGTTTGGCTTACTGCAACAAAACCATCAGAGAAGGGGGTTGCGCGTTGTCGAGGATGGTTTAAAAAGGGCTTACACGCGCACACTATGCCGACATTCAAACCGCGTAAGTCACATTCCTGAGTCTATATAATATTATTTATATCTTCTATATTAAGATATTAGTATATTCGGTTCTTATACCAAAATCAAGATTATTTACTCAGAAATACAATCTTTATTTAGTAAAATTAGTATGAAACATGTTTCTAAACAGACAATGATATTTGTAATAGATAAAGTTTTTGGGTTACATGAAGTTTGTTTGCTTTTTTATAGTAGCATATATTTGTTGTAGAACCATGTTTAGTTTCTGTATCTGTACTTAGTATCAAATTACTGTTAGACAATGTTCTTGGAACATAATACTATCATCAAAATAGTGTTATACACAAAATTTTTTCTTTCCTTTAATAGCATCTAAGCGTTATTACTTTATACAAAGTTCCTTGTTACTTGAATTGAATCAGGTATTTACACAACAAAGTTCACAAAACTTATAATGGCATCAATTTGTTATTTCACAATCAATGTACACCGTAATTATATTGACATCAAGATTTTTATTAAACAGCCAATGTTTGTTTACTAGTAGTTGTGTTGTTTATATTAGAGGAACATTGGCTCAACTCAAAAACTGACCGCTTCATGATTAATTAATTAAATGAAGTATTTTCGTATGGCATGTTAGTCGAGTCATAATAAATAAACATTTTAGAATAAATTAAAACTAAAAAAAAAATATAGCTCGTCAGAATAAAAATTTTTAAAACCACATATGTCCATCATGTTATATTATTGAGACTAAATATTAAAACGTTTTCTGACATTTTATCTACCCATATTTTTAATTTCAATTTTTGTTTTGTTTTGATTTTTAAAATGGTCTTAACAAATTGAAATGTTATTTTTTAATCATTTTACTTCCTTTAAGAGAAGGCTTAGAAATATAAAATAAAATTAAAGAAAAAAAAAAATAATTTTTGTATGGGGGTGGGTTTTTTTAATGAATTATAATAAAAAATTCAAAAGTTTTAAATTATAACCATTTATTTCAAATAAAAATTCTTTCAATGTTTTAAAACAAAAAGATGGTCTTATTTATATTCATTCAAAGATAGATTTAAAAATGAGTTTTGAGAATATCAATAGTTTATTTATGAGGTTTGTTCTTTCTCCCAAATTTAAAGAATATATAAGTGGGATGATAACACAACTTCAATGACAGATTGCTAGATAATCTACGAAGTTACTTGCTTATTTGAAAAGGGCCTTCAATACAATCATAATACGGATTGTTCTCAAAGAAAGAAAAACCGCCCAAAAAATTTTTGAGTTCAATAGAAAAATTTTTTAACTTAAATGATGTAAAAATCTATAGGGTTAAAAAAAATTCCATCACCATTTGTAGATTAAAAAACACTTTTCGTTCTTTCCTCCATAAACATCTTTGGTTCATGTTACCACCACAATAATTGTTTATGGTATTTTATCGTTGTTGCAAAATAAAGTTCCTTATGCTTTACGAAGTATCAGAATTACGTTTATTTGTGCCATAAAAATAATTTGATTTATAAACGAAAAAAAAAAAATGTGTGGTGGCTTTTGGGCTTACTGCAACAAAACCATGAAAAGGGGTGCGCGTTGTCGAGGATGGTTTCAAAGGGCTTACACGCGTACACTTGCCGACATTAAAACCGCAGAAAGTCCATTCCTGAGTCTAAAAAATTTTTTTTATTTTTTATATTAAGATATATGTATATTCGGTTCTTATACCAAAATCAAGATTATTTACTCGAAAATACAATCTTTATTTAGTAAAATTAGTATGAAACATGTATCTAAACAGCAATGATATTTGTACATAGTAAAGTTTTGTTCATGAAGTTTGTCTGCTGTTTTTTTAGTAGCATATATTGTTGTGAACCATGTTTAGTTTCTGTATCTGTACTGTAGTATCAAATTACTGTTAGACAATGTTCTTGGAACATAATACTATCATCAAAATAGTGTTATACACACAATTTTTTCTTTCCTTTAATAGCATCTAAGCGTTTTTTACATATACAAAGTTCCTTGTTACTTGAATTGAATCAGGTATTTACACAACAAAGTTCACTAAACTTATAATGGCATCAATTTGTTATTTCCCCAAATCAATGTACACCGTAATTATATTGACATCAAGATTTTTATTAAACACCCAATGTTCTGTTTATAGTAGTTGTGTTGTTTATATATGAGGAACATTGGCTCAACTCAAAACTGACCGCTTCATGATTAATTAATTAAAATGAAGTATGTCTTTATGGATGTTTGTCGAGTCATAATAAATAAACATTTTAGAAAAAATTTAAAAACTAAAAAAAAAATATAGCTCGTCAGAATAAAATTATAAAACCACATATGTCCTTTCATGTTATATTATTGAGACTCAATATTAAACACGTTTTTGACATTTTATCTATCCATATTTTTAATTTCAATTTGTGTTTTGTTTTGATGTTTAAAATGGTCTTAACGAATTGAAATGTTATTTTTTTAATCATTTTATTTCCTTTAAAGAGAAGGCCTTGGAAATATAAAAAAAATTAAAGAAAAAAGAAAATTAATTTTTGTATGGGGGTAGTGTTTTAATGAATTATAATAAATAAATTCAATTGTTTTAAATTATAACCATTTTATTCCTATAATATTCTCTTCTAATGTTTTAAAACAATAAGATGGTCTTATATTATACTTCAATTCCAAAATAGAGTTAAAAATGAGTTTTGAGAATATCAATAGTTTATTTATGAGGTTTGTTCTTTCTGCCAAAGTTAATGAATATATAAGTAGGATGATAACACAACTTCTAATGACAGATTGCTAGATAATCTACGAAGTTACTTGCTATTTTGAAAAGAGCCTTCAATACAATCATAATACGGATATTTTCTTAAAGAAAGAAAATACCTGACCAAAATTTTAGAGTTCAATAGAACAATTTTTAATTTACACATGTGTCAAACTTCTTTTTAGGGTTGAAAATACTTCATCACCATTTGTAGATTATAAAACACTTATTCGTTTTTTCCCTCCATAAACATCTTTGGTTCATGTTACCACCACAATAATTGTTTATGAGTATTATTATCGTTGCTTGGCAAAATAAAGTTCACTTGATGTCTTTTACGAAGTATCAGAATTACGTTTATTTGTGTTTCATAAGAAATAATTTGATTTATCAAACGAAAACAAAAAAATGTGTGGTGGTGTTTGGCTTACTGCAACAAAACCATCGAGAAGTGGGTGCGCGTTGTCGAGGATGGTTTCAAAGGGCTTACACGCGTACACTACGCCGACATTCAAACCGCAGTAAGTCACTTTCCCTGAGTCTATATAATATTATTTATATCTTCTATTTTAAAAGATATATAGTATATTCGGTTCTTATACCAAAATCAAGATTATTTACTCAAAAAAAATACAATCTTTATTTAGTAATATTGTATGAAACATGTTTCTAAACAGACAATGATATTTGTACATAGATAAAGTTCTTGTTATATGAAGTTTGTTTGCTGTTTTTATAGTAGCATATATTTGTTGTAGAACCATGTTTGTTTCTGTATCTGTAATGTAGTATCAAATTACTGTTAGACAATGTTCTTGGAACATAATACTATCATCAAAATAGTGTTGTACACACAATTTTTTCTTTCCTTTAATAGCATCTAAGCGTTATTACTTATACAAATTTCCTTGTTACTTGAATTGATCAGGTATTTACACAAAAAAGTTCACTAAACTTATAATGGCATAAATTTGTTATTTCACAATCAATGTACACCGAAATTTAAATTTGCAAAAGTTTTTTTAAACAGCCAATGTTCTTTTTACTATATTGTGTTGTTTATATTGAGGAACATTGGCTCAATCAAAACTGCCCGCTTCAGGTTTAAATTTAATTAAATGAATTTTTTTCGTAGGGGATGTTAGTCGAGTCAAAATAAAAAAAACTTTTAGAATAAATTAAAAACTAAAAAAAAAATTTTAGCTCGTCGGGAAAAAAAATTAAAAAAAAACCCTTGTCCATATGTTATTTTTTTTGAGATCAATATTAAACATTTTTTTTCTGACATTTTTCTATCCATATTTTTAATTTCATTTTTGTTTTGTTTTGATGTTTAAAATGGTCTTAACAATTGAAATGTTTTTTTTAATCATTTTCCCCCCCTTTAAAAAAGGGCCCTTTTAAAATATAAAATAATTAAAGAAAAAAGAAATAATTTTTTATGGTGGTAGTGTTTTAATGAATTATAATAAATAAATTAAAATGTTTTAAATTAAAAAACCTTTTTTTCCCCAAAAATAATTCTTTCTAATGTTTTAAAAAAAAAAGATGGTCTTTATTATCTTCTTTTCCAAAATAGAGTTAAAATGAGTTTTGAGAATATCAAAGTTTATTTATGAGGTTTGTTCTTTCTGCCAAAGTTTTGAATATAAAAGTGGGATATAACAACTTCTAATAAAGATTGTTGATAATCTACGAAGTTACTTTATTTTAAAAAGACCCTTCAAAAAATCAAAAATACGGATATGTTTCTAAAGAAAGAAAATCCCTGACCAAAATTTTAGGTTCATAGAAAAATTTTTTAACTTACACATGATGTCAAACATCTATTGGTTGAAAAACCATCCCCTTTGTGATTATAAAAACACTTTTCGTTTTTCCCCATAAACATCTTTGGTTCATGTTACCCCCACAATAATTTTTTATGAGTTTATTATCGTTGCTTGGCAAAATAAAGTTCCTTGTGTCTTTACAAAGTATCAAAATTACGTTTATTTGTGCTATAAGAAAAAAATTTGATTTTTCAAACGAAAACAAAAAAATGTGTGGGGGCTTTTGGTTACTGCAACAAAACCATCAGAGAAGTGGGTGCGCGTTGTCGAGGATGGTTTAAAGGGCTTACAGCGTACTTTTCGCGAATTCAACCGCAGTAAGTCACTTTCTGAGTCTTATAATATTATTTATTCTTCTATTTTAAAGTTATAGTATATTCGGTTCTTATCCCAAAATCAAGATTATTTACTCAGAAA
>JBCFYV010001901.1:20000-35664 GCA_039000515.1 Timema cristinae | reverse complement strand
GTAAATAGGGGTTTAAAAATTTTAAAGAATAGGAATGGGGGACATTAGATTGGAGAGGATTGGAAAAACGTACACCTAAAAAATAAAACCTGCCCCCTTAAAATGGAGAGGGTGAAAATATGGGGATTGAAAGAAGTATGATCTTTTATGGGGGGGGGACATTTTTTGCTTAAAGGAAAAAAAAAAAATTGGTTTTTCCCCCTTAATTTAGTTATAGTTGAGCTGGCCCTTCCCTAAGTATTTGTCGATATGATATAAAAAAAGATTATTATCAATATAACGTTTTAAAAAATTTATATATATATATAAGGTTTGCTTAAAAATTTTTTAAAAGTAAAATTCCCCATCCCCTAATATCGTATTTCTTGTTTTAAAGGGGAAACTTTTCCCCCCCTTTGGAAGTTTAGAATAGATGGACCTTAGAATCAGGGGTTTTTTTTTAAAAAAACTCTTAATGGCTGTAAAGACGATATATAGGGGGATAGTAAAGTAAGATGGTCAGAGGAATAAGATTGTTTTTGGATTCGGGAAGGAGGTGATGAAAAAAAATTTACTGAAAATATAAATAATATAATATGTTAACAAATACCCAAAAAATTTTTGAAGGGTTTTAAATTAGGGGGATCCCCCCTTAAATGGATGAAAAGGAGAGAAATTTTTTAGTTACAACATTAAAAACAAAAAACCCACATTTTTAAGGACAAGTTTCACTGTAAAAAGCTTAGGTAAGAGAGTAGAATGAGGTCCCTTTCCCAAAATATTTTTTTTTTAGATTTTTTAGCATTTATTTTTATTTATTTTTTGGAATAAAAGCTTTTTTTTGTTGGGGGTAAAAAAAAATTAAGGGTTTAAAATTTGGGAAAAAATGGAAAAAAATATCAAAATTTAAAAAAGGGGGCAGGCTAATTTTTTTTTTAGAAAATTTCGAAAAAAAACCCACAAAATTTAAAAAAAAAACAAATTATAGGATATTTTAAAATGCGTCTACCCACGGAAAAATTGTTAAAATTTTCAATTTAAAAAAAAGGTTTTAAAAAAATTTTGTGTATTTGTTGAATAAAAAATTTAAATTTTTTTTGAAGATCCCTGTAAAAAAATTTATTATTTAATTTCAAAACACGCCGGAAAAAGGCAGAAAAAAATAAAAAAAAAAAAAAAACAACTAAAAATTTGTGTTTAAAAGTAATGTAAGGTAATCTATGTCCCAAAAATACTAAAAATTTTAAATAATAAAATATAAAGTTTAACATTTACACAGTGATAATTTAAAAAATTTAAACAGTAAATTATTTCTAGTGCCGTTAAATTTCATGTTGGGGGGAAAAAAATCAGTAAGTATTTTATTTTTTTAAACGGAAAACCCAAAATGATGAAAAAAACTAGTGGGTGACGACGAGAAAGGGGGGTTTTCAGGTTTTTGGGGCCCTTTTAAGGAGCATGAAAAAGAAAGTTATCAAGTAAAAGGGCGGGGTTTTCCCCAAAATTTTATTCAAATACGGTTTGTTTCCCAAAGTAAAATTATAGATCGTACTATAAGTTTGACAATAAAAATATTGAGCTGAAAATTAATTTATATTCAATTATTCCCTTTTTTTAGCTTTTATGTGTATTAAAAATTAAAAATTTTAAAAATAAAAAATTTGAAGTGATCAATTATATGTTTGAAGATAACTTGATTTTTCAAACCCAAAGGGGAAAATTGCAAACAATTGTGGAATAAAAATTTTTTAAGTTGGATTGTGCATAAACTTAAATGAATATGTAAAAATTATATTTTTTAAAAATGTATTTGTTTTTGAGTTTTTTTAAAAAAAAAAAAAAATTTATTTGCCATATAATTTTTGGGTTAGACTTACAGGGTATTAGAAAACCCTTTTTATTTTTAAAAAAAAAAAAAATGTACAAATGCTTTTTAATTATTTTCCCCCAAGTTAGTTTTGGTAACACCTTTTTAATATCAAAAATAAATAAAAACTAGTTAAAGTGTATTACAGGATTCGAAGATTTTATAAATGGTACAATAAGTATTAAATTGGATAAAATCCGGGGAATTACATTGTTTATGATATAAATTAAATTTTGGTGTCTCCATTAGTGGTGTTAGTGGAATATGGCTATATTTTAAAGGTATTTAATTTAATCGCATTCACAAAACATATAGGGATGGTCTGTAGTCAACGAGTTCTACCGTTTGAAATTGCACAGTACAATTCATATAAATGGGATATTGCTGGACTCTTGTAGTTTAAAACGTATGATGTCATTAAGCCTTGATTAGTGGGTTCTAAATGTTTATTAATCATTATATATACTTTGAGTAGTTATGCACAATTTTGACAATGATTACAGAATATGTCGACATTGAACAAAAAGAGACATGTTCGTATATGAAAACATTGTGGAAGTTAAGTATTAAATGAGGGAATGAGAAGTAGACTTTAAAGGAGCAATATTTAATAGCTTGTGATTTCTTTGCACATTGGGAGCTTATTTATATTCTCAAATGGATCACTCATACTACAGAAAGTCAAATCTCAACTATTCTTACATGTTTATTTATTATTAGATCAAACGAGATTCGATTTCACGAATGAGCATGGATGCAACAACTTTACATTAACTGCAGACATACTAATAAATAATAAACCCCCCCCACCCCCCTCCCCACCCCCCCCCACCCCCCCCCACCCCCCCCCCAACCCCCCCCCCCCCCCCCCCACCCCCCCATTATTATAAAAAATTTGAGAAATATTTATATTCAGAAGTTAGTTTTAATATATATTTGTCATGTGACTACATTTGAGTATTAGTTTATTTTGGCTGAAAAAATAGAATAAACTTAAATAAATTACTGTATCATTTATTATATATGATTTTTTCACAATATAAAACTAAAATGAAATATATTTTAACTTATTAAGTATTATACAAAAATAATATAGTGATAAGGATTTTTAGAGCGTGCAGGAACGACATTTTGACTTCGGGAAATCTTTGGGCAGGAAATAAATTCTGCAATGAATGAGAAGGAAAAATATATCTTAAATTTAAGTATATATTTTTTAAGTTTATATTTTAGTCAAACTTAGCTTCATTCATTCAATAAAATAAAATTAGAAATAATATTTAGGAAATCTTAATCGAAAGGTAATCAAATTGTTTGGATTCAAAAAGCTGTTGTATTCAATAGAGTCCAGATAGATTAAATGGTTTTAGGATGTTAATTGTGGTAATCACTGATGAGTTCGATAGAATGCAACGAGGTCGGTGGTGGGATAATATTGTTTTTCTTAAAGAGGCAAACCATCTTTTGTCGTCGCTGCAGTTTACAGTGTGTGAACTTTTGTTATTCTTTTATGTAAAGATCTTTTGTATGTTCTTTTATATGTTCTATCCCATTGGTGGAACCTGTCCATCAAATTTACCTTACAAAAATACTCAAAAAGAGGTATTCTTTAAAATATTACTTTTTATATCAGGTTACAGACAATAGTGGAAAAATAAAAGCTGTAAGAATGGTTTTTGAAAATAATAGAAAATGTTCTATATACTTGTAGAGAAGTAGTGTGAATTTTAAATAAACTTATTATACAAATGTTTTTAATGCATTTGGAGCAGCAATTCTTCAGGCGTCTAACTGTTTGAGTTAATATGCTGTTGTATATATACGCTAATGGTCAAGGATTAGGAAGGTGAATTATAAAATTTAGAAGAGTGTATTACATTGTGTGGAGGTGAGTGCCAAAATTTTAGGGTAAACGTAAGTTTGCTGACTTGGATAAGTCTCAATCTTCTGTCTTAAAAATTTATCTTCCAGTTTATATGGGATACTGCATTATAAATGTCTGACTTTGTGCTGAGTGCTACGACAGCCAAATAACTATTATTATTCATTATTATTATTCTTATTATTATTAGCACCGTGTCTTCATACCGTTTGGTTATAGCAGATCAAACTAACTTTTTCATTTATATTAATAGAATGATTTGAGGATAATTAAAAGAATAAGGCATTCTATGAAATCATAAAGTCTGGAGTTATTAGATTTATATCATGAGACTTGAATGGGAGTTTTGTTTTGTGTGTTTCTATGTTTCTATGTTTCTATGTTGTGTATTTGTGGTAGAGCAGTCAAATTGTTATGACTTTCTTATAAAAGTTCAAAAATAGATCTATACCTTCTACGATATAACATAGCCTTACTGATATATCTAGAAATTGACAAATCGCTTGTATCAGGTCATATAAAGGTGGTCAAAATCTTCAGAATTGTTATGTATTCATTTTCGTGAGTGTTTTTATACTCTAAACTTTTTTGTATACTCTTAAAAGTGATCGGAGTATGAGCTATTTACCAATATTTTCATTTTTAAATTGCTATTTGAGATATAGGAGTCAAACACAACACTAAATTAATAAAAGCTTTATACTTATTTAAAAATTGTTAGTAAATGAACAAGATGAGAGTGCATTTTTTTCAAAATAAAAATTTTTCTAATTCAGAAGAGATCGAAAATATGTCTTAGCAGGAGGACATTTCCCGTTGGTAGATAAAGATTCACGTGGGAAAGCCAACTCAGCGAAACAGTGCCAGTACACGCCACGTACGAGAAGCACTTCTTCGAATGAGAGTACGGGTATAGTGTTTTATACACGAATAGTTCAGGGCCGTCTCTGATGCGAAAGTGGGACTTAGATAGTGCTTATGAGAATAACACATGCAATTTTGAAATAATGTATAGTGTTGAAATTTTTTTAAGCATGAATATTATTAAAATAAGTTTAGGGGGTAAGGACGAGATTAAAATTATTCCCCTTGATGCGCGACTGAATACGTTACAGTAGATTTGATGAGAATCAACACTTAAAATAGGAAATAATATAAGATTGAATACTTTTTAGGTGTTTTGATAGGCGATTGTACTAAAGTGAATTGAAGTTTAGGCTACGTTATTAATGGAGATAAAGTTAATTTAACTTAAATAATTAGAATATTGTTAAGGAAAATTATACAACTTCACATGATAGGAAATCTCTGATCTCGGGTTTTAAGAATAATTTTTCATATAAATGGGAAATAATTTTTTCGTAAAGTTTAAGAAATTACTTTGCAGTTATATTGCACAGGCCTAGTAATTTCTATTTACAAATATATTTAAATATCTTTTTTCATAACACAAAAAAAAATGAAAAAAAAAAATAATTATAAAATACATGGTCGAGTTTAGTTTGTTACCAAAGACACAATGTCTTTGTTAATTGTTATATACATTAATAAAACGATTTACAGAGTAATATACACTTAAAATTAAAAGAGTAATTACTATGACACATTACAATTGTGACTTTTTGAACGGTTAATTTTTTAATTTTTTCACATATTATACAACTTGATTGAGATATTTGAACTTTGAGCCAGCACACTTTACAGAGAGAGGACCGGATTACAAACATTTACATAGTCGTTCGAAAACCCAATTACGCAAACAGTATAGACATTCAGAAGAGTCAAAAAAGGTTCAAGTTGACTGATGATTGGTTTTTCTAAATTAGTCTGGTTGTAAATGTTACATGTCACTCTGCAATACTTGTTTTTATAACAAAATGAGATATCAAAATATAAGATTGATTGAAGTTTGGAAGTACTGGATAATAAGGTAGTTACTTAAATTTTAATAGATTGAAGTCTATATTTTAAATATACTGTAATAGTTTCATTCAAAATTGTTCAACTTCGCAAAAATTTTGAGAAGCTTTCGCTACAGATTAATTTTGAACGTGTTTATTTTTTTATCAAAATGATTGAACTTTTCAAGTACGATTGTAACAAAAACATAAACAAATTTATTTCGCCTTATGGTTATTAAACTAGAATACTTATAAGAAGTAGATTTGTTTTCACAATAATTCAAGATATGTGTTTGGTTCTTCAAGCCACATGTATTTTCTCAACCCAAACAATTATAATAAAATAAACTATAGCATAAGTTTCTATTAGAATTTTTATGTCCTTTTTGACAATTTAATTCTTGATTGTTATTTTCTAAAAGTATTTATAGTTGGTTTAAATTCATATCAATTGTAGTTAGGAAAACTGTGATCTTCACTGCAAAAATGTTTCGTTACTTATTAAAGCGAACGATAAGCTCGCAAAATATAATAAATCAAATAATAATACATTATATATTATTATTGAAATTTAATAATTAAATTAAAAATATATACAAACATGATTAAATAAATTTAACAAACCTTTCTTTGTTTTAGATTTCACACAGCTGTCAAGATATAAAACTGTTTTATTACTCAGGCTGGGGAGGGGGAGTGTTAGCGGTAAGAGCGAGTAGTCAAGTTTACTTCAAGTAATGGAAGCTGGTCTCTGTGGTGGAGGTCCAGGCTGGAAAAACACGATTCAACTTGGATAAACCTTTGAAGCGTTAGAATGTGTATTTTATCTAAATAGTTGGGAGAATGAGGTTGATTTGAGGCAATGTTCTCAGTAATGAAGAGAATCTTAGCTCGATCTCTGTTCGTCTAAATCACGAGAGCACAGCTTAGATTGGACTGAAAGTCGGTCAGACACTGCATCAGAGTTTGGAGATTGACTAGAGGTGTTGATAAGATGTTCAGAGAGGAAACAAGTTATATTATAATGGGGGGTGTATAAGTTCCGGGGAAATACAACTTTATTTCAGATGTAATAAAAAAACAAGGAATGAATAGTTATTTATTTTGAACAATTAATGCACAGAGAGAGCCATTAGCTAATCGGTAGGTGTTGTTAGTTAGCTAAGGGTCGGGTTCGATTTCTGGGGGACATTTATCATGAAGAAAAATATTGGTTTTCATTAATTGATTAATTAACGGAGGGGAATGGATGTTGTATGTAACAAGGATATGAATAATGAAGCAAGCAAATACTGGGAAATTATTACTAGAATATAAACACAGGCCACAGACTAAAAAGTACTGAAGAAGACGGAAGCAAATAACTATAGGTGCACAGGGGAGAGGAGATGAAGGCATTTTCTCAAACTGACTGCAAGTTCATGCTTATAATGATGATTAACAGAGCAGAGGGAAAATGCTTTAAAATGAAATAAAGAGAATTAGTCAACTCGAGTGAGATCATTTGTATGGATATGGGAAACTGATGGCTCATATTTATAACTACGGGGAACTTTGGGAGCTTTGTATTTCTACCTGCTTTATAGTCGCCAGAGGCTGCAAACAGACAGTGTTAATCTCATTTACATTTAAGAAAAAGACACATTGTCATTTACATAGAAATATTATATAAATAGGGAGAACCATGAATGCTTATAATACTTTGTGAGATAGAAATAAGTTATTTTCACTCAAATTTTGAAAGAGGAATTTACTTTTGGAGCTTTAATTATAGTTTCAGACGAACAAATTTATAGAACAAGATTAAACACATTAATTTAAATTCGATCGAATGAATAACATTTAATTTTGGGGGGTGTCGAAGTTGAAACAAATTTATTTTGAAGCTTCAAAATAACAAATTTTGACAGTAAAATACTCAATTTATGTTCAATTTCGTTCATTCTGCGCTGTGGGGGGTTTGTATATTAAAAATTAATTATTCATGTGGAGAAACTAAAGTATTGAAAATTTTAATTGAGATGTTGTGTATTCGCTAAAGGGTAATTAAAATCGTGGTGTCTTAATCCTATGTGATGATATGTGATATGTAGACTTAAGTGACTATTAAAACAATGGTGCAAACAATAATTTGTCAAGTTCATTTTAGTGCTTAAGTATATAGAACCACAATATTCTAGTTTTTAGCAATAAAACAACAAAAGAAAATATTCAATTTCGATTCAGCTTTGAGAATTATTTCATATGTTAGATTGTATTGAAAAAGTGGATTGCTCACTATATTTATATTAATTCATGTTGTGTTTAATTACTATTTATGTTTTCTATTAAATTGCTATCTATTTATTGTTTTCTGTTTAATATTATTAACAAGATTCAGATTTAAAGTAAAATGAATTTTGGATCGTGAAATAATGATCAAACCTAGCTTACTAATAATAGTTTTTTAATATAATATATGTTTTTGATATCAAAGTCTTCATTTAATTCACAAAGGTATCACAATAGGGTGGGTAAAAATTATTTTTATGTAACAATCTTTGCCCTGTAAACTTTTGTTTGGCCGAAGGTGAGAGTGAAGGATAGTAGTGAGTGAAAGGGATTCATCACTATTTTGGGTCAGGAATTCTCAAAGGAATTTATGTCTCCACGCTATACAAAGTTCAATGTAGTTTGTATGCAATTTGAAAGTAGCAAATGTAAAATAAATTCGGTTACGTCTTCATACATCAAGGTGAGTTCTTTGGTTAAAATAAAAAAACTCGATGTTGTTACTTTTGTAGTGGCATTGTAAATGGAGGGTGACTGAGTAATGGAGGGTTAGGAGAAATCACAAGGGTGAATGCACTTGGGTTGTAGATGCAAAGAGAGTAGAGGAAGAGGATAGAAATAAGAGTCGGTGTGAGTTGATTGAGAAAGGTCTGGGTTCGGATTATGGATGGCAGAAAAAAATATCATTGGTGAATGTGGGTTAGCTTCAATATAAGAATTAACGTGGGAAGGATTTGTGTTTGTTTAGTGTTAAGATTGAATTATAGGCAGATGAAGCTAGACGGGTCGTGGGAACTATATGTTGTGAATAAAACAGCACAATTTGAAAATTAATGGATGCAAAAAAAAAAGTATCAAAAGAGGTAACGTGGCAGAATATAACTGTTTGTTGACGCAACATAGTCTTGGGATGTGAAGCTGGGTTATCTAGGAGAAAAGAGCACGGGGATCTGATTGTATTGAGATATTAAGAAAGTGTTGGAAATAACTGTTGGACAGTCAGTGCTGACGGGTGTGGCAGAGAGTCGGCTGAAGAGAAACTTATAGGTCTGTTGACAGAAAATAAGTTGTATTATATGTTGAGGGTTATGGGTGTTATTCGGATGCGGGTAAATATATGAAGGTAGTAGTTCTGAGGTCAAAGGAAGGGAGTTAGGCCATATTTAGGACGTGGTTTAAAGGAGAAAATAATAGTTTAAATAACAAAGCGATGTATGACCTCAGTGTCATGGATGTTGATGAAGAGAGAGTATGAAAGGAAGGGAACGAGCTGGAGGCAGAATGGAGGATGATAAGTATGGAGTTGTTAGAACCGTTATGTACAGTTTGTATCGTAAGGGAATGGTAGTGATTAGATATGTTGTATGCATTTATGTATGTATGAACCCTTCAGATTTTTACTATAATCTAAATATATAGTAAACCCTGTATAGAGTAGGCAAAATAGCCCACCAAAATTAAGCAATCAAAATCACAATCCTTGTGTATTAAATCTATCAATAATATACTAATGTATTTAGTTACATGCCAGCTGACGAGCAGTGTGGTGACTTATCGTGCTTTAGTGTGGGGGCAGTGACTTGATGGGAACTGGCCGCTTCAGTGTGAAGTTCTCGGCCAGTCAAGTCTGACACTTGGAACTTCTTAGAGATTATGAATTACGTGGCGGTCAGTGTGCAACATGGAGATCGAGAAAATCATGCTGATCATGTGTCGTGGGGACAAACGAGAGGATAGAATTAATCTGTGATGAGCTCAAAGCAATCACAGGTTTTGCTCTCTTTGGGCTTGAGCTTGTGTGATATGAAATATAATAACCGACAAGTTCTCAAGAATAGTTGGGAGAATAAAACTTTAAAATTGACCGACTCAATCATTGTGCTGAGAGCACAAACCGAGATACCAACGAGATAATTTGATTAATTGTTTGAATTGGGAGCTCTTGTGTCTTGATCTGTATATTTTATCATAGAAACAATAGAAGTATCAGGATAGGATGTTGTGTTGCAAAGCATATGGGTTCTATTTGTTTTCTGCTAGCGATGAAATGCTGTTGAAGTCAAGAAGATTTACTATCAATTTTAGGGAGATGTGTGATTCGTCGTTCTTGCAAATTGAGAGCAAATAATATTTATTTGTAGCTTTATATTACAGTGTGACATTGTTAGTTGGAGGTTTTTTGCTTGTACGTCGGCAATTATAATTATCCTAGTATTTAAAGAAGCTTCATTGTTATTTGTAAATCATAATTTTAACCTTAACAGTCGGGATTTGTAATTTGACGGAATCACACTCCTCACTCTTTTCTATCAGATAAATGAACATATACCAGAGGTGTGCAGCAGTACTTTTTTTTTTTCAATTCGAAGCAAACTTATATCAATCTATGAAATACTTAAAAAGCCGAATGCGGTTAGACATTTTTTGCTGGTTGTTATATGCTGGATAAAATATTACTGGGTGGTTAATTATTTAGATTTATGCATTGGAAATTACTTTTAAAAAAATTAATTTATTGCACTCAATTAATGTTTTGTGAATTTAGTTTTATTCCAATAGAACAAGTTGTATTATCAAAGTTATAATTAATAAGAATAATATGAAATCTCCTCCTCTCCTTATAGCGTACACCAAAAATGCAGCGCGAGATCCAGGCGACGTTAATTGGTTTTTGTGAGTGGGTTCCTCTAGAGGAGGTGTCAAAGGATCTTTGCATGTATCTGTGACAGATAGAGGAGTTTCTTCTGCTGTTGAAACAGACTCGCAATGGATCAGGTTCATGTGGGTCAGGATGAAAATGTGAAAGGTAGGGAATGCTTCAATTAACAGAGGGGGAGTGACTGTATTTGGGGACAGCGTATAAACGTCAAGCTTATCTTGTGATTGCTGATGGGGGGAGGTTGTCGTTTGAACTATTTACTGGGATACATCTCTATTATATTCTCCTAAAA
Source organism: Timema cristinae (assembly GCA_039000515.1). Lineage (NCBI taxonomy): Eukaryota > Metazoa > Arthropoda > Insecta > Phasmatodea > Timematidae > Timema > Timema cristinae. Next base: position 24,813 of record JBCFYV010001901.1, on the reverse strand, counting down.
TGGTTCCAACTTACTCCACAAATGACAAATGTCAAATGTATGTACATTTCTTTAAAGTCAACTTAGCCATCATCATTAGTGTACTTAGAATGTGAACGCCGGACAAAAAAAAGCTGCAATAAAAATTAGCGGGAGCTACTAAAGTCATGAGTGTGGCCAGAAAGAATTTTGTGGCCTGTAGGTTTTGAGCTTTGACACCCCCCTTCTCCCCGGAGTATGAAGCATAGTAACCAAACTCCCTTACTATCGCCCTCCGAATTGGAACACTATTAGCAAGTCTAAAAACCCCGGGTTTAAATTAATATTTACATTTAAAATCAATCATTAACTTTCGGTCAAGGGTTAAAACCCTTTTTGGGTTCTGTTTGTTTAGAAATTAAAAAGGCCCCAAAATTTCCATCTTTCCCCTTTATTTTAGCTGTTTTTTTGTGTTTATTTTTTTTTCCCCCTTTAAAATTAACTTTCCCCCCCTGAAAACCTTTTTAAAACAAATATACAGGGTTTTAGGGTTGAAGACAAAACTTTAAAAAAATTTGGTAGTGGAAAAAAAAATTAACCAAAAAGTGGAGATTTGCTCATTTTAGTTTCCTTTTCCGAAACCCGGCAAAAAACAAAAATAAAAAAGTGTTTCTGTAAAAGGTCCTCGGAATGGTTTAATTTTAAATTTTTCAGGAAGGTTGATGGGTTGGGGTTTTGGCCTTTTGTTTATCTCAGTGTTCATGTTTTTAACCCCACAGATTTTGTTTGCAGAGCTTTAAGCAACAAATGTATGCGTGCTGTTAATGACCTTAAATCTTTCCCGAAAAGGATAACACAATCGTGGAAAAAAAAAAGTGGGAATGTGGCCGACTTGTTCTTTTGATTGTGGGAAAAAACGTTTGGGTGGAGGCCATCAATTCAAAACTAAATAAATGAAAAAATATTTTTTTTTAATACTCTTATTTTTTTTTATTGGGTTTTTTTATCCATACCTTTTCCCCAAAAAGTTTGTTTTAAACCCGAGAAAATTGTATAATGAAAAAAATATAATTTTTATACTGGAACTATTTAATTTTTTTATCAGCGTTTTCCCAAATTTTGACAAAACAATGTTATTTTGGTCAATCAAATTTTATTTGAAAATGCTTGGTATATTTATGACTAGAGTTGGGTTGAATACAATTTTTAAAAGTTGAATCTCCAATTTATAATCTTTGAAAAAATTATTTTTTAAAAAAAAAGGGAAAAATAAATATTATGAACAATAGAAAATACAAAAAATATCTAAATTTTAAAAAATTTTTTTTATTTAAACCCTTAATTTTAACATTCATACTAAAAGGTGTGCGAAAAATTCAAGGAAAAAATAAAATTTATAAATTATCAAACCCCCTTTTTAAATTTTTATTACAAAATATTATATTTGATGTTTTTAAAAAAAATTTCTAAACAGAATTTTAACATTGACTAATAATTTAATAGAAAAAAGTATGGATCAAAAAGGGGTAAGTTTTTTGTTAATATATTATATTCCTTATCACCCAAAATAATTTTTTAAAAAAAAAAAATTATAAAGAAAAATCATGGTTACTGGTATGGGAAACTGAGAAATTTTTTTTTGTGCTATTTTAGCTATGTCTATTGTTTGGTCCTTAATTTCTGTTCTTTTCTTTTTTTTTATTTAAAAGGCTGATAGGAAATTTGGGAAAAAAAAAGGGAAATTTTAAATTTTTAACATTATAGAGGAAAGCGATAAAAAAACATGTAATGTTAAAATTTAAAAAAATTATAAACCACGATGTAAGGAAAAAATTTTTAAAATTTTCAAGAATTTAAAAAGGCAAAATATTATTTTTTGCTTTTTTTAGGGTCTGGTTGTTAAGTTCATCTTAAGTTATAAATTTTTAAACCACCAAAAAGAAATTAAAAAAAGATTTCCCTTTAAAAATTTATAAAAAATTTTTTTTTTTGGGGTGAAATTTAAATTTTAAAATCCTTGGTTTAAGGGTTCCCTCCCCTTTTTTTCGACTTTAGAGACTCCAAAAATCGACTTTGATGGCCAAATTTTTTTTTCATATGACCCGGGTAAAATTTTTGAAAAAGTACGTTTTCGACCCTTTGGGTCTAAATGTTTCACCACTTTGTTGAGAAAAATTTTTCTTATTTTACAAAAATTGGAAAGTGTTTTGTTTTTTGTTCTTAAACCCCAAAACATGTTAAGTACGAAGCGAGGACAAACTATAGTACCCACCTCGAGCTCATTTTCAGGGATGACCCAACCAGCTTTCTCAAAAGCTTGGTGTCAACGCAAAGTCTTGTTTCCCCTTCTTTGGCAGGTCTTGACGAGTTGGGTGCACAGGCCGTCAGCGTCCTGCTCGTAGTGCTGCACAGGAAACATGAAGGACATGTAGTGAGGGACCCAAGGAGAATATCAGAGCAGGTGTGTGAGTGTGAGAAGGACAGAGGGAAATAGAAGCAATTTACTAAACCAGGAAACAACTAATTATAATATATTAAATTAATGTTTTAAAATAAACATCTAAATTTATTTGGAAGAAGGTACGGTAAATGTGGATACAAACAAATAAAGGAATGAGCACAGTTCACACTTTACATTGCTGCGCTGGACTAAGAAGTAATGGCTGCTGACAAGAAAGTAGATTGTTACCATTCAATCTTGACCCAGGTTTCATCTATCGAAATTCATCAGGAATGATAGGAACATGTAAAAGGAATTAATAACATAAACGACAAACACAGGAAATGGAAATTGGATGTGAATATATAATAATCATATCTCTTTAGGAAAATTTTTCGCTACTAACCAATTTCGTTTTTCTCCTTTTTTTTGTTCCTTTTTGAAGTTAATTGCTCATTTCTCCCTCCTTATAATGAGTTCAATGGAATGAAACCTAGGTTGGGGGGTAGGGCCCAACGTTGGATTTTCTTCAAGAGGCGGCCATTACCTCTCTGTCCAGTGACAGCAGTGTAAAGGTGAACTGTGTTCTTCCTTTCATTGTAAGAGACATATTGTGTTTGTCCACCTTACGGTACCTTCTTCAAATATAATAAGCTAAACTTTGATTGAGTAAAATACTGTGTTTAGTAGATTACAAGACGACCCTGAATCTAACAAGTCTTTGGTGGAATGGGAAGGAGTGTTTTGGATGAATATTGCTCTATTCATGTCTCAAGAGAAACTAACTTGAATATACGAACATTTTAAAACCTAGCAATGAGGTACATTACAGAGTTGTTCCTCACTTTAATAAAATATATTATGGGGTGGTTTTTTTGACCCTCATGAAGAGTATGAGTATGTGAGATTCCCTTGTGGCTTATAGTTTAATAAGGGAAATGTTTGATGCCTTAGTTTTGGTCGGCGATACATCTAACCACTGAGCATTGCTTGGAATTGATGTCCGCCATGGCTGAAAAATTGATAGTGGGCGAAATTGGGGCTCCTTCTATCACAGTGACGAACTAGCGGGTGGAGGAATGGGTGTTGTGTCTGTTCTGTTTAAGTCATGCAGAGTTGGTTCGAAAGTGATGCCAAATACCCGGTTAAAAATATAAATAACTATGGATGAATTAAATTGGGGGATTAGTTCCGCTAGTCTAGAGAGTAGTACAGACCTCGACGAGTCTGGGCGAGATTTCGAAGAATTCTCGTCATCGATGGTGAGTGGTGGTCCTTGTACTTGAGCGGTAGTGCTCCACCTTGCCTTGGTAGCACCACGCACAGGGTGTAGTCCGGGAAGTTCGTAGACTCGCGCACAGGAAAGGCCATCCTCCTTGGGGGGAAAAAAAAAAAAAAAATTTTTAAAAAAATAAAAAAAAAAAAAAAAAAATTTTTTTCCAAAAAAAAAAAAAATTTTTTTTCCCTTTTTTTTTTAAAAAAAAAAATTTTTTTTTTAAAAAAAAATTTTTGGGGGGGGGGGAAAAAAATTTTTTTTTTTTATTTTTAAAAAAGGGGGGAAAAAAATTTTTTTTATTTTAAAAAGGGAAAATTTTTTTTTGGGCCAAAAACCCAAAAAAATTTTTTAAAAAAAACCCGGGGTTTGGGTTTACGGGTTTTTAAAAGTTTTTTGGGGGGAAAGGGGTTTTTTTTTTTCCCCCTTTTTTTGGAAAAAACCCTTGTTTTTTTTTTTTTAAAAATTTTTGGTTTTTTAAAAATTTTTTTTGGGGGTTTTTTTTTCCCCAAAATTTTTAATTTTTTTTTTTTTGGGGAAATTTTTTCCCCTTTTTTTCCCCCCAAAAAAAAAATTTTTTTCCCCCCCCCCCCCCCCAAAAAAAAAGGGGGGGTTTTGGGGGGGGGGGGGGGGGGGGGGGGGGGGGGGGGGTTTTTTTTTTTTTAAAAAAAAAAAATTTTTGAAAAAAAAAACCCAAAATTTTAAAAAAATTTTTAAAAAAATTTGGGGAAAGAAAAAAGGGGGGGGTTTTTTTTTTTGGGGGGGGGGGGGGGGTTTTTTTTTGGGGGGTTTTTTTTTTTAAAAAATTTTTCCCCCGGGGGGTTTTTTTTAAAATTTTTCCCCGGGGGCCATTTCCGGGGAAAAATTTTTTTGGGGGGGAAAAAAAAAAAAAAAAACCCAAAAAAAAAAAATTTTTTCCCAAAAAAAAAAAAAGGGGGAAAAAAAAAAATTTTTTTTTTTTTTAAGGGTTTTTTTTTAAAAAAAATTCCCCCAAAAAAAAAAAAAAATTTTTTTTTTTAAAAAAAAAATTTTTTTAAAAATTTTTAAAAAACCCCCCCCCCTTAAAAATTTTTTTTTCCCCCCCCTTTTTTCCCCCCCCGGGGGAAAAAAAATTTTTAAAAAATTGAAAAAAATTTAAATTT
>JBCFYV010001901.1:0-10000 GCA_039000515.1 Timema cristinae | reverse complement strand
TAAAAAAAAAAAGGGGGGGGGTGTAAAATTTTAAAAAAAAAAAAAAAAAAAAAGGGCCCCCCCCCCCCCCTTTTTCCCTTTAAAAATTTTAAAGGGAAGGGGGTTTTTTAAAAAAATTATTTTTTTTTTTTTTTAAAAAATTTTTTTTTTTTTTTTTTTTTTTGGGAAAAGGGGGGTTTTTTTTTTAGGGAAACTTTTTCAAAAAAAAGGAACATAAAACCCCCCCTTTTTTAACGGGGGGGGAAAAACCCCTTTAAAATTTTCCCTTTAATTTTTCCCCCCCCCCCAAAACCCCCCAAAAAAAAAAGGGGGGGGGGGGGAAAAAAAAAAAACTTTTTTTTAAAAAATTTAAAACCCCCCCCTTTTTTTCCCCCCCTTTTTTTCCCTTTTTTAATTTGGTTTGGAAAAACCCCCCCCCAAAAAAATTTTCCCAAAAAAAAATTTTTTAAAAGTTTAATTTTTTTTAAAAAATTTTTTTTAAAAAAAACCCAAAAATTTTTGGGCCCCCCTTTTTTTTTAAATTTTTTGCACATTCCTTTTGCCCGGAAAAGGTTTTAAAAAAAAACCCCAAAAAATTTCCAAAAAATTTTTTTAAAATTTTTTTTTTAAATTTTTTTTTTTTTTTTTTTTAAAAATTTTTAAAAAAGGGTTTAAAAAAAAAAAATTTTTTTAAATTTTAAACAAGACCCCAAAAAACCTTTTTTTTAAAAAAAAAAAAATTTTTTTTAAAAAAAAAAATTTTTTTTTTTTTAAACCCGGGAAAAAAAAAAAAAAACCCAAAAAAAAGGGGTTTCCCCCTATTTTTTTAAAAAAAAATTTTTCCCCTTTTTTTTTAAAATTTTTAAAACCCCAATTTCCCTTTTTTTTTAAAAAAGGGTTTTCAAAAAGGGGGGGGTTTTTCCCAAAAAAAAAAAAAAATTTTGGGGAATTTATTTTTTTTTTCCCCAAAAATTTAAAAAAAAAAAAAATTTTTCCCGGGGTTTTAACCCCGGGGGGCCCCCCTTTTGGGGCCCCCCCAAAATTTCCCTTTTTTAAAATTTTCCCCCCCCCGGGGGAAAAAAAAAAATTTAAAAAAATTTAAAAAACCTTTTAATTAAAAAAATTTTTTAAAAAAAAAATTTTTTTTAAAATTTTTTAAATTTAATTTTTTTTTTTTTAAAACCCAAAAAAATTTTTTAAATTTAAATTTTCCAAAAAAAAAAAAAAAAAAAAAAAACCCAAAAAAAAATTTTTTTTAAATTTGTTTTGGGGAAAAAAATTTTTTAAAATTTTTAAAAAATTTTTTTTTTAAATTTTTTTTTTCCTTTTTTTTTTAAAAAAAAAATTTTGGGCCCCTTTTTTAAATTTAAAAAATTTTTTTTTTTTCCCCTTTTTTCCCCTTTTTAAAAAAAAAAAATTTTTTTTTTAAAAAAAACCCCAAAAAATTTTTTTTTTTTAAAAAAAACCTTTTTTTTTTTTTTTAAAATTTTTTTTTAAAAAACAAAAAAAAAAAAAAAAAAAATTTAAAAAAAAACCAAAAATTTTTTTTTTAAAAAAAAAATTTTGTTTAAGGTTTTTTTTTTCCCCCAAAAAGGTTTTTTTAATTTAAATTTAAAAGGGGGGTTTTTGTTTTAAAGGGGGAAAATTTTTCCCAAAAAATTAAAATTTTTTTAAAAAAAAATTTTTTTTAAAAATTTTGGGAAAATTGGGGGGGTTTTTTTTTTGGGGGTTTTTTTTTTTTGGGAATTTTCCTTTTTTTTTGGGGAAAGGGGGGTTTTTTTTTGGGTTTGGGGGCCCAAAAAAAAAAGGGGGGGGGGCCCCGGGGGCCCGGGGGGAAAAAAAAACCCCCTTTTTCCCCCCCCCCCGGGGGCCCCCCCCAAAAATTTCCCCTTTTTTTTTTTTTTTTTTTTTTTTTTACCCCTTTTTTTTCCCCTTTAAATTTTTTTCCCCCTTTTTTTTTCCCCCTTTCCTTTTTTTTCCTTTTTTTTCCCCCTTTTTTTTTTTTTTTTTAAAAATTTTTTCCTTTTTTTTTAATTTTTTTTTTTTTCCCCCTTTTTTTTTTTTAAAAAATTTTTTTGGGAAAAATTTTTCCCTTTTTGGCCCGGGGCCCCCCAAAAGGGGAAAAAAAAAAATTTTTTTAAAACCCGGGGGAAAAGGGGGGGGTTTTTTTTTAAATTTTAAAATAACATAAAACCTTTTTTTTTAAAAAAAGGGTTTTAAAACCCCAAAATTTTTAAAAAAAACCCCAAAAATTTTAAAATTTTTTTTTTTTTTTAAAAAAAAAAAAAAAAAAAGGGGAAAAAAAAAATTTTTTAAAGGGTTTAAAAAAAAATTTTTCCTTTTTTTGGGGTTTCCCCCCCCTTTTTTTTTTGGGGTTTTTTTTAAAAAAAAAAAAAAAATTTTTTTTTTTAAAAAAAATTTTTAAAAATTAAAAAATCAAAAAAAAAATTTTTTTTTTAAAAAAAAAATTTTAAAAAAAAAAAAAGGGGGGTTTTGGCCTTTTTTTTTGGGAAAGGGCCCCCCAAAAAAAATTTTTGGGTTCTTAAAACTTTTCTTTTTTTAAAAAATTTAAACCGGGGGAAAAAAAAAAATTTAAATTTTTTTCCTTTTTTTTTTTTTTTTTTTTTTTTTTTTTTAAAATTTTTTTAAATTTTTTTAAAGGGGTTTTTTGGGGGGTTTTTTTTTAAAAAAATTTAAAAAGGGGCCCCCCAAAAAATTTTTGGAAAAAAAACCCCTTTTAAAAAAATTTTTTTTTTCCCCAAAAAAAATTTTTTTTTTTTTAAAAAAAATTTAAAATTTTTAAAAAAAAAAAATTTTAAAAAAAAAAAAAAAAAAATTTTTAAAAAAAATTTTAAAAAGTTTTTTTTTGGGGTTTTTTGGGGAAAAAAGGGGGGGGGGAAAAAAAACCAAAAAATTTTTGGGTTTTTTTTAAAAATTTCCCCCCCAAAAATTTTTTTTTTAAAAAACCAAAAAGGGAAAAAATTTTTTTTTTTTTTTTTTTTTTAAAAAAAGGGAAAAAATTTTTAAAAAAAAAAAATTTTCAAAAATTTTAAAAATTTTTTTTTTTTGGGGGGAAAAAAATTTTTCTTTTTTTTTAAAAAATTTTTTTAAAAATAAAAAAAAATTTTGTTCCCAAAAAAAATTTTTTTTAAAAAAATTTTTAAATTTTTTTTTTTTTAAAAAATTTTTTTTTTTTTAAAAAAAAAATTTTTTAAAAAAAATGACAACCGGACACAAAATTGAACTCATATCTTTGGCTTATTTGCCTGATTCCAACCCACTGAGCTATCTAATGTCTCCTTGTTCAAAGTAATTCTTCACTCTTAGTTTAAGGCAAGCCCTGTGATGGATGTGTGAAAAATGTCAGCTTTATATGAGTGAAAAAAATGTATCACGAGCCATCAGACACTTGAGAACGCTTTTATTCTGCTTTTTTTCCCTCTCTCTCATCAGTTTGATCTCGGTCCAGTCATGTTGGAGTCATGTTTGTACTGAGTGGAGCCATGTACACTATCACAGCTCCCTGGTGGGAAGATTGTGCGACACTAGAGTCTACCCCAAGAAGTTTATTAGCATCGAACGTCCTCATTATCATCAGTTACCTTCTGGTGGGCCATTCCCTTATTTACCCTTGAGCCGTGAGTATATCAATATTCAACCCTTCCCTCCAAACACAAATTGTCAAAAAAAAAAACTATTTTTAAATAAATATCAAATTGAATCATTAATTTAAGTTTGAAAGTTAACCCACTTTGGTGGCCGAATGGTCTAAGACATAACAAAGGAAATGACTGAATACCAATGACAGAAGGTTAATATTCAGGTCAGGTGGTTTCCTACTTTCCATCCACACAAATGTGTGTAACATAACCAGCAGGTGCACAGCAAGATAAATAAAATTAAATGTTAAATACATCTATTAATTTGAAGACTATGAATTATAACGATTCTTAAAATAGTGCTACTAATTTTATGGCACTTTTTTTATGACATAAGGACGTAAGAAAAGCCAGCGTTTTGCAGTTTTTATGCCAAAAATATCTTTGGTAAAAATAAAAATTAAATTTGTTCCAGATACAAACATAGCAATTTAATTTTCTCCACATGATGACCTCAAAATTTCTTGAATATCTGTCAAGGTGTTCTGAAATTTAATGATAACTTTTTTCTTCATTTAAAAAGTTTGTTGGATATTTCCGCTATGCTAATGACAGATATTCAGAAACTGTTGATCTCAACTGGATAATTTTTATTTTTTTTTGGGAATAAAAAAACAAAAACATGAAATTTCAAAAACCACTAGTTTTTTTCTCGAAAAACCCCATCCATCCCCCCCAAAAAACCATTCAAAATCCCCAAAAAAGACAGAAAAACCCCCAAATTTATGCCCAGCTTTGCACTTGTATCTTTATACAGAGTGAGCGTGGGAAAATGTTTAAAATTCTTTTATTTTGACAGAAACACAACATTAACATGTTAAATTTTTCAGTTTTACCCCTGGATGTGTGTGGGGGCCTGATTATACACGGAAAGGTATCACACAACCCTTTGCCCCTGCTTCATAGACGCGCTCCCAGTCCGCAGTGTAAGCCCAAAAACATTTTTTTTAAAACCCTGGCAGGCCTCATTGGCCCTTTACAGGGGCCCTTTTCTCTTAACACCCAAAAACTTTCTCTTCCAGGGCAAAGGGTTCCCTGATAAAATGACAACAAATGGCATCATCTCGGGGATGTGGTTGTCTTCTTTTCTCCCGGGGGGCGCCTTCATGGGGCCATCTATAGCCGGGCGCTGATGACCTTGTGAATTTCGGGGAAGGAAACACTTTTTCATCATAGGTTGCACTTAAATTGGGTGATTTTCCCCTTTTAGCGGTGCATGTCATTGGGGTTTTTTCCCCTTTTAGTGGTGCAAAACCATTGTGGTGATTTTCCTTTTTAAGGGGGGCACACATTGTGGTGAGTTCCTTATAGCGGGGCACACCATTGTGGTTTTTTTCTTTATAGGGGTTGCATGTCATTGGGGTGAGTTCCTTAAGTGGTGCACGTCTTTGTGGTGATTTTTCCTTATAGGGGGGGCACCTCTTTTTTGACACCCTCTAAAACGCCCAGGGCATAAAAACAATTAAAACCATAAAATACCCAATAGATTGAAACCCAAATTTTTTGCCGGGGTCCCAATTATTGTAGTAATTAATAACTATTAAATTTGCCCCCGACTTACCCCAAAACAGCTTTCATCCTCTTCATTTTCAATTATGGTCGCCTTTTGAATAAAAGTGATGGTAAAAACCCGATCCCTAACCAGGTTTTGCCCATTTGGGAGCAAATATAAAGTACAAAACTTGTGACCTTTTTTCTTATTTTTTATTCTAAAAAAACCCTATTGTTTTTTTGACAGTCCCGTTTTTTAAACCCCCTCGTCTGCTTAAGGGGACGGCATACTTTAAGATAAAATAAATTTAACCCAAAAAATGCAAATGAAAATTAAAAAAACAAACTTTACATTGATAAAATTTCCCTTTTTTTTGAAACTTTTTTTTTTTTAAAACATTTCCCAAAAAAACGGGGGGAAATTAAATTTTTTTCCCTCTAAGTTTCGGGAACATTTCCCTTTTTCCCGATTTTTTCAAAACCCCAAAATTAGGGCATCTGCACACAAACCCAAATTTTTTTTCCATCCTGGTAAAAAATGAAACAATTTTTTTAAAAAAAGATACAAAAGTAGTTTTTAGCCACCCCCCTTTTTATTCAAGAGAAAAAAAGAAGTTTTTTAAACCCCTTTGCCAAAAATGTTTTTAAATTTGATCGGGTTTTTCCCCCAGCTTTCTCTTGTCTGTTGGGTTCAAACTGCATTTGAAAAAGCGCCCAAGGGGCAACAAACCGTGACACATGACAAAATTGGGGAGGCAGATCAATACTACAAAATTGATGACCTCATTTCCGACAATTGTCCGAAAGAAAAAAGCGGTGTGGATGTTGAAAAATTTACTATTTTAGGGGTCCAAAAGACCGAAAAAATCGATAAAAACCTGCATTTTTTGCAGCTGAATGAGCAAGATTTCAAAATAATTTTAAGAAAGTCCCTTTAAATTTGCTTTTCCCAAAAGTTGTTTTGATTTGATGTGCAAAATAATTTACATTAGTTTTTAAAAAATAATTTTAATGTGAAAGTATAAATAACAAACCTATTTTTTTTAAAACATTATGTAAATTTAAAATTATCTTAGTTTTTTTAAACCCAAAGGGAAAAAAAATTTTACTTTTTATTTAAAATGGCTTGGATAAAAAAACGACCTTGGGCCACAACTAGAAACAGTAAAGGATATAATAAAAAATATAAGAGTGAGAGATGTTTTCCTTAAAGGGAAAATTACCATCCAACAGAGATATAGCCAACACTTACCTAAGTGATAATGAAAAAAAATAATTTGGAAAAAAACACACAAAAAAAAAAATTGTAAATAAATTTAAAGTAAAATTACTAAGACGTTGTCGTACACATAATGATTGCTAGTATGTGAATGGACATGGAGAGATGATTCTTATAAGTAAATATGTAAATAAATTGTCAAATGCTGCTCTACCTACAACCACTTCAATAAAAATCAACTGCTTCAGTGAATGCTGGTCCCAAGGCGTCACTTGCTCAAGAGTTTTAATATTTAACTATTAAAAACAAAAGTTATGTCCGTTGTTTATATAAAGTGAAAATGTTTTTTAGCTTAACATTTTAATTTTCCTAGGTATCCTAAACCATGCTGTTTTTTTCTTTTTTTTTTTCCAATAATTTTAGTATAGGTACGTATTTCAAAAATCTGGACTGGGTTGATCCCCAATTAAAATACGGATTATCGATCTCTACAGCAACTTGAATAGTATAAGACACTGTGAATAATAAAAACTGCTAAGACCATTTACATTAATGGTAAATAGAGGTTAAAATTTAAGAATAGGAATAAAGACATCTAGAGTGGAAGAGAATGGAAAAACACAGTACACCTGGCCAACATCCGAACCCCTGATGCCTTGAACTGAGCAAGGGATGATAACTATCAAGGGGTTGAAAGAAGCTCACCTGATCTTTCTATTAGTAGGGACATTTTTTGCTTGAAAGAAAAAAAAAAAAATCTGGTTTTTAATCCTTAATTTAGTTATAGTTGAGCTGGACCCCTTCATAAGCTATTCTGTCGATATGACTAATAACAAATTATTATCAATATAACGTTTAAAAAATATATAATATATAATAAAAAGTTTGCTTTAAATTGTAAAAGTAGACTTCCCATACCCTAATATCTATTTCTCTGATTCTAAGGCACACATTTCCCCCCCTTTGGACATGTCTTAGAAAGATGGCATCCAGAATCAAGGTTTTTTAAACCAATCTCTCAATGGCGGGAAGACATATACTGGGGATAGTGAAAAAAAGATGGCTCAGGGGAATAAATTGAATTGATTCAAAAGGAGGTGATGAATAAAAACACTGATAAAACCTAATATAATATAACTCTATAACAAATATCCTAAATTTCAGGGTTAAAAATTTTAGGAGGATACCAGCACACTTACCTAATATACTGGGAGAAATTTTGTTTAGTTACAACATTAAAAAACACACAAACAAAATGTTTAAGGACAAGCTTTCATTTCACAGACAGTTTTTCATCGGGTCAAGAGAGTAAATGAGGCCCTTTCCAAAATTTTATATTTTTTTAGATTATTTTAGCATTTTATTTTTATTTTTTTTGAATCAAAGCTTTTTTTTTCTGTTGGTGGACTGAAAAATTAAGGCCCGCTTAAAATTTTGAAGAAATACGGAAAAATAAATATCACAATAAAACAAGGGGCGAGCATACTTTTTTACAAAAATATTTTAACCAAAAATACACTCAAAATAACCTAAAAAAAACAAAAATTATGGGGCATATTTTAAACATGCTCTACCACGGCATAAACGTTCAAAGTCCAACTAAAATAGGTTAAATAATTGTGTATTTGTTGAATGAAAAACTATTTTTTTGAAAATCACTGTAAAACACACTTTTTTATTTATTTCAAGACACAGTCCGGCAAAGGCAGAAAACAAATAAAAAAAACAAAAACAACTCAAAAATTTTGTTTAACACAATAATGAAGGGATAAAAACTACTGTACACAATACAATAAAATAATTCATAATAAAAAAATAATGTTCTAACATTTTTCACAGTGTAAAAATTTAAAAAGTAATCATACTAATTTCCTAGTGCAGCTAATCATGTTTGGACGGCCGGGGAAAAAATCAGTACATATTAAATCAACAAAGGGCAACAAAATGAGACAAATAACTAGTGGGGGGACAGAAAGAGAAAAAGGGGGGTTCAGGTTAAGTGTGAGCTCTAAATTAAGGAGCATGCAAAGACCCACTAATATCAGTAGAAGGCGCGAGGGTTTTTCCAAAATTTTTCTTCCAAAACTTGACTTTGGGTTCAAAAGTAAAATTATAGACTCCTACTATCAACTTGACAATAAAAATATTCCCCAGCTGAAATTTAATTTATATTAAATTTAAATTCCTTTTTGGGAGTTTTTATGTGTATTAAAAATTTAAATATTAATAAAAAAATATTTTAAATGATCAAATTAATTTTTAAGATAAACCCTTATTCATAAAAATTCCGAAGGGAAAAATTGCAAAAAATTTGGGGAAAAAAAACCCATTTTTTTAAATTTGGGTTAAAAGTGCATAACTTAAATGAATATGAAAAAATTTTAAATATTTTTCAAGCACATGCATGTGAAAAATTTGGTTAGCTTAAAACTAAAAAAAATTAAACTTTGCACACCCAAATTTTTTGGGGGTTTAGCACATTCACAGACTTTTAAAAGGAAAAAAATTTTTACCCTTTCTTAAAAACAAAAAAAATGTAAAAATTTCGCTTTTATAAATTTTCCTTTCCCAACAATTTTCAGTTTTGGTCAAACCCCAATTTTTAATATCAAAAAAAATTAGTAAAATTTAAATTACAGGATTCAAAGTTTTTAAAAATAACCTCAACAAAAAAAAAAATTGGAAAAAAAACCCAAACCGGGGGAAATTAATTTTGATTTTTAATGAATAAAATTTAAAATTTTGGGGTGTCCAATTGGGTCGGTCGTTCAGTGAATATGGAAACTTTTCTTAAAGGTTTTTAAATTTTTAATCGGCTTTAAAAAAAAACAATATTAGGAGGGGTCTGTAAGAAAACCGCAGTTCAACCCCTTTTTCCCCAAAATTCACACGAAAAAAAACATTATAAAAGGCGACTATCCCTGGACTTTTTGTTCTTTAAAAAAAACAGAAAGCACTGCTTTACACACGGGTGATTTAGGGGTTTTTAAAAATTTGGTTTTTTATTTTTAAAAATATACTTTGAGTCAGTTAAAGCACAATTGTGACAATTGCATACAGAAAATTCATCGACAATTGAAAAAAAAGAGACAATGAATTTGCTTTACGACAACAGTGTGGGAATTAAATTATTTTCATAGCAGGGGGAAGCCAAAAGTAGAATTTTAAAGGCAGAATATTTTAATAAAACTTTTGTTTGGGGCTGGCCAACTTGGGGTTTATATTTAAATTTTTCAATTGAGTTCAAAAACAAAATAAAACCAAACATTTGCCACAAACCCCAACAATACCTACTTGTTTCCCAAATTTTTATTTTTCAAAGAGATGCAAATTTTAAAAATTTAATGAGCCCCCAAAAGAAAAAAAAAAAAATTACCTTTAAATGAAAAAAAAAATAACAAAAAAACCAATAAAACAATTTTAAATTAAAAAAATATTTAGAAAAATTTTTTATATTCAAGAAGTATCCTTTTTCAATAAAAAATTTTTAAATGTGAAAACATTTTGAGTTTCTAAATTATTTTTGGCTCGAAATAATAGAATCAAACCATTAAATAATTTAAAGTATCATTTCATAAATATGGTTTTTTAAAACACTAAAAACTAAAAAAAAAAATATATTTTAAAAATCATTTAGTTTTTATTCATAATA
>JBCFYV010001900.1:0-89247 GCA_039000515.1 Timema cristinae | reverse complement strand
TTATGCCAGCAATAAAAAACTACAACACCTCTATCCTACCAATTAATTAACAATAATTAATTAACGATGATTAAAAATTAATCAGCAAGAACCAACATGTCCGGGGTTTGCCGGCTGTAGGGTGGGGGAGGGGGAAAGTATGTCATGGGCGGGAGGGGTGGGGGAGGGGGAAAGTATGTCAGGGGCGGGAGGGGAGGGGGAAGGAGGGGATCAGCCAATCACAGAGCAGGAGGCGTGGTCACGTGACCTGGCTCGGCCAATAAAAACAGTGGGCCAGTAGGGCCTGCTAACTACTTACATGTAATATTAAACACAAAAAATTACATGATTGATTGAACAAATATCTCAAAATTATCAATAATACAACAAAGTCGCACTTCACCACATAGTTATTAACAGTGTTACTAACTGTACAATCTGGATACTACTTTTACAATAATTCCACCGCTTCATTGGTAGGAGTAGAAAGATTTACAATACTTGGGACCTGGGCTCTGTTTCATAAAGCTAAAAAATTGACAATCGTCAGTTAAGTCACCGGCGTTGTCACAAAAAGTGACTATTTACTGTGTTTCTCGAATTCTTTCACTAGTAACTTGTCAAACCAAGGCTGGTCAAGTGGACAGGTATTCCGGTGATCAATTTAGTTTTTTTTTTTTATCGCCACGACTTAGTACATGTTCAGTTTACACCTAGGCTTGTACATTATGATCAGTCAAGTCATTATAGTAAAAAAATAGTTGAAGTTAGGGATTAATCCCGCGCTAGCCAAATTTTTGTATTTATTTTCATTCAATAATTTTAAATAATATATCAAAAGTCCCCATCAATTTATTTTACGGAACAAATTTACAGACCATCAAAATGTCAAGAATGATTTTTAAGTCAATATCTGCTTATCTATTAGTCAGATGATTAAAAGGTTTCTATTCAAATATTTGGCTTAGAAAATTAACTACAAAAATTTTGTATACATCTTTTTTTTTAAATGAAAACCTTTTGTAAAATTTTCGATGTTAATCTTAAATTAGTCATTACCCTACAAGTTAGAATACTCTTATATAATAAAGTTTATAACGTGGGAAACCATTTAGTAAAAACCCGATTTATTGCAGCCGACCGGGATCTAACGCCGATCTCCCCGTCCTTGGCAGTCTAGTCCATCAGGGGAGTATCGTGTAAGACCGTGCGGCCACCAAAACGGGTTAGTTATGTTATTGTTGAATATTTCTTTAGTAGCTGAACTTAAAACCTGGAATCAACCAATATATTTTGAAGGTACCATTAGTATGTATTTTCTCTATTTACACCCGATCTGCTATTGCATGGATACAAAATTCTAAGAACTGGCGACGCTTTTCTAGACAACAGCACCAAATTTCTGTTCTTTTTTTCACCTCACACCCCCGCTACCCCGAACCTCCACGTAAGCTTGTATTCTAACCCCAATTAATGAAACTATAGTATGCATTGATTTTCTGTTGCTCTATCAAAGAATATGTTGTAATAAAAACCTCTTTCCCTCGCGAGCCGCTCTCTCGGTAGAACACATGGGTAAGACTCCACCTCTCAAGGTATTTATGGTGGGGTGCTTAGGTCGGTATTTCTGTTATTCTAGTGTAACCGGGACAAGACAAAAGGAATTATTATGGTGACTTACCTGTTAGAGTATCACCACTGGGTTCCAAGGTACTAGTTTTAAGAGCTAAATAATAAAAATTTAGGTAGGGTACCAAAAGGTATTGTAATATATTGTGTTGGTACACGCCAAAACTTATAACTTCATTAGTGTGCACATATTTTAAATTACTGAAGCAGAAAAATGTTATGTGCTACCTTTAAACGCCAAATAATTTACTATTATAATAAATACTACAGTAAGAGAGCCCAAAAGTAAGTTACATATGATTATAATGAGATTCAGTGCATTATATAACTGACTATTCAATTAGAACAATAACGTAAGTACTGATCTTAATTTTACAATTTTTAGAGTTAAGGTCCTCTCTCAGTACTAATAACTAGTGATTGATAAGGTTAGACGAATAAGATGTATCTCTCCTCTTCCTAACTTATATAACTACCGAACTAAATGTATTAATAGAACAAAGAATGAAGGTGTAATGGTAGTCCTGAGCTAGGTGCTAGTAAAAAGAATATTCTTACATGTATAGGCCTATATCTTCTCTCTTATTCTTTTTTTATTGATAAATTGACTTATCAAATCTGCACGTGTGAGATCTAAATATTTGAAGACGAATATCTCTCACATCTTCTAGTCGGTGTAGTCAAAATTTATATTCACTCTGATGATAAGTAATCCAAACTTCAGTCCATACTGGATTCTAGTAGAAATTACGAAGAAGAATTAGATAGAATTAAACTTCAAGGTCGCACCAAATTAGTTTTACTATTCTGAAAACAAGACTGTCCACTATTTGTTTATTTCTTCCTAAAAACACTGTTGTCATGTCAACAAAACAATTAATCAAAGTAAATCATTGTAGCAGCGTATAGAAGATTTAATAATACTATTGAAACTTCAGTGGTGTTGTACATGTAGAATAAAAAAAAGTTCAGTTGAAAAATATTTAATAAGTTGATAGAGAAATATAATGAATATAATTTACAATGTATCACTAAAAATATGATGAATTACTCCGTGACAACTTGCAGTATGAATTGGCTTCATATCTTTTGGCGATATTTAATGAAATAGGAATACGCAAAATTAAAAGTCATCTTTGGGGAGTAAAGTTCATATTTTATTCTTACACGCAAACACTTGCCATTTTTAACAAAGGTAAAGCCAAATCTTGATATATGTTTTGGTGGAAGTTTTTAAGTCAGAAGTTTGTTATAAGGAATAATATTTTTTATTGTACTACGCTTCATCTTATGGTTATATGGTTGTCCTGTTAAGGAAGATTCCATTGATACTCATCGACACTTGTGTTTTGTTAAGTCTACAAGAATTAACAAACTTGTAAGGCTAACTTTACTTCCACCAACAGCTAGTGCAATTCAATGAGCCCTATTTCAGGTTTATTATCAAGAGCAAACATTGTTAGCCAGTTAGTTAAATCATGAATTATGTGGATGGCTAATGAAAAATAAAATTTTGGAGCAAGATTATGCAACATTATAACCTCCTGCTCCAGATTCACTTTTGAGTATGATATTCTGCAACTGTTCCAAAGTGCGTGGACCAACGTGTGGCTGTAAAAATAAGTTTATACTGTAAGTTATTTTTATTATGCCAACCTCCAACCCCAGGCAGGAGATCTTTTTGATCTATTCTCTTTTGTGTAATATGTATATATGTTTATAATAGAAATAATAAAAAAGTCCAATTGAGTCAGAAAGGAAGGATGATATATTTTGCAAATAAGAGGATTTACAACTTTCCATCCACACATAATACTCCTTGAGCTGAGTAAATGCTTACTCGTATCTCTTGGTAAGAATAGAAATCCTAATTATTCATAACTAAACCAGTTTATATGTATATGTAATTCATAGCTTACTTAATTTAATTAATTGTGTAGTTGTGTAGTTAGGAGAATTGGCGTTTGTTAGTTGGCAGCGATAGATACAGACAAAAAGTATTGTTTTTAAAAATAAGATGAGCTTGAGAAAGACGCTTGGCTGGAGATTGCTCGTGAATTCTAGAGGTCGAAAATTAATCGCGTGCCAAGGAAAATATTGCTTGTGTTGAAAGCTAACTATCTAAAGGAGCTCAAGATTGTCCTTGATAAAGATTGGATGCATGTTCAGAGGTACCTAAACTATCGCTGGAAAGGTATGTGTTCTTGAGTTATTTGTATCGCTGGATTTGGACTGAGCGTAAATCCGTGTGCTGGGACCGCCGAACTGACAGTTATTTCAACAGATGGTCACAGTAACGACCGTCAGATGAACAAGAATTCAAGGGAATATGTGAGGGATTGTGAGTGAATTTGGAGTCGCAAAAGGCCAATTCAGAACATTTATAGTTATCTTTAAGGTTTCTTGTCCAATTATATTCTTTAATTAACTTGAAATTTTGTTGATAAAGTGCTCAGGCTTAGTAATAGTTAGTTTTAAGATGATTTATTGTCCATCACCATCATCACCTATTTGAGTAAATTGTAAAGGAGTAAAAAAATTTATTTGTAGGCTATGATATAATAAATGTAAAAGTTTCTCCACAACATTGTTTTTTCTAACCAATAATTCAGAGTATATACAACATCACTAAATGTATTAAATATTCATTTTCTTTTATTTCTCTATGCCACTCTGACGTCACTTAGAGGTCTCGTAGAAATAGGCCAGTCCCTACCAGTATTGTGCGCAGCAACATAGCCGAGGGTCTATATGTAATTTAACTATTGTAGTCCCACCCAATATTATAGAAATCTTACAATACTATTCAGGAATTTATTGTAATTGTGGTGGTCAATCCTTCATTAATGTTACACTAGATGAAGACTCTTGAACCACAAGAAGAAATAAGTGTAGAGGTATTAAATCAAGACGATGAAATTTCATGAATTCTTTACTAAAAGATTTGTATTCTCAACCTCAGGAACAAGTTGAAATGGAAGTTAGTTCGAACAAGTAACACAACAAACCAGAATTAAATTTGAAGGAAAAAGAAGAATCATAATTCATAGAATGTGATGAAATCGTGTATTAGGTCTGTAGGGGAGAATAAAGTGACTTGTACTCTACCATCGAAGCTGGTGTGAACAAGAGTAGCATTATTAAAGTTATAGTATAGATATATAGGTTTAATAAGCCGTAATACGTGGAAATAGTTGTATATACGAGAGAGACGTATAGCAACAATTCTGTAGGAATTCTTCTAATCAACATATTTGAATAGATACCTTTTATTTACAGGACCAATATATCAAGTGATATTTATTTAAAACATATTTATGAGACTTATTGGTTAAGGAATGTTTCTGTACAATTAATTGACGGGTACTTTTGATACATTTTTTATAACACATGAAACACATACCAAATTTCAGTTAGCTCGAAATGAATCCGTATAAAAACCAATAAATCACTGGACTTTAATTACTCTAATGGAAGGAATTAATCCTTTTAGAAATAGTATAGCTTCATTTGGGTTGAATAAGAGTGGAAAACCAATTAGGAAAAACCACCCTCAGTAGAACCGATTGGAATTATAGCACTGATTTCCCCGTCTTAGTTAGGCCATTATAACACAAGACTGACGCTTTAGACTATTCGACCACTGTAGCAGGTTGTTCAAGCATTGTATATATTAAGTAAAATGGCACTGATATAAGAAATATTAAATAATAATTGTTTATTGTTTGGCTCATTTAGCTCTTATCTTACAACATAAAGTAATATATTGTAAATTAATAAAAGTCACAGGATTGATTTCTAGTAATCAACTATGGTAATACATTAGAGATGCTTTGTCGTGCAATTGGTGAAAAAAAACTTGTAATAAATTAGCTTTATACTTTAAATACTAACAATTTATGCTAAGACAATTTGTCACTATTGTGACAAAGAAAACCTTCCCCTATAATTATAAACCATATTTACAATTAATTAGAGTAACAAAACATCTATTATTTACTCTTATTCTGTTGATGTACGTACAGTTGTGCCAACATTGAATTTTTTTTTCACTTCCCAAATAAAATAACTTTGAGGTTCCTTTAACATGGTAAAAACTCAACAAGATGATTAGAATTTTAAAATATACATATATTTTGGTCTTACCTGTGTATAAAACAATAATAATCATTTTACGGAATATCAATTGCGAATATTTTTTTTAAATTTGGCAATGAATACAAACTATCGCTGTGTCGTAGTCTTGTGGTTACAATTTGAACTAATTGTCAGAACAGGGTGACCTGGTGGTCTAGGGGTAAGGTGTCAGACTTCTGTGCTGGCGGCCGGGGTTCAATCCTCGGTCCCGGCACAGATTTATCTGATTTCCAAACCCTTCCTTCACCTCTGACAAGTTATCTTGTGAATGTGGGGAATGCCAGGCCTCCACCGTGGTTCGGATTCCACGTTAAACTGTAGGTCCTTCATTTCATCTCATAATCACCCTACCATTACACATTAGCGTAAGAGCGTATAACCCGAACGGGTAGTAAGACGCGGTGCTAATAATAATAATAATAATAATAATAATAATAATAATAATAATAATAATAATAAAATTGCCAGAAAGTTGCAAGCTACGCTACCAGAATGAGCCTCTAGCAAAGGATGATATGATTGTTTTCTTAGTTCTTAATTTCCTAAGCGCGCAATTCAACAATCATACTCCTATGTGTAAAAGAAACAGCTGATTTTTTATTCGTTTTAAACTCAACATATTTTACTGCTTGCTTCCTGTTCATCTCATTTTAATTTTTTTTTAATTATTAATATATTTTTTCCAAACAAATATTTTTTAAAAAGTGGATTCCTCTTTCGTTTTGGAGGATTTATTCTGGAAAGATTGGAACGTTTTCAAATGACGGAAGTGGCCCGGACAATAAAACAAATAGATGCGAGGCTGGATAATCGAAGATCTTGAGTGAAAATGGTGTTTTTTCATGTCCGTGGAGTTGGAAATTAAATAAATTACGGGTGAGGATTGTGTTGCACCTCAGGAAATGACTTTAAATATGAGTCTGAAGTGTGAGGAATCTACAGAAATGAAGTTGGGAGTTGCCAATTACTATTTTATGTAAAGTCACTCCAAACAAAATCTCACGAATTATTCCAGGTATTTCCTCGAGAAGCTATTTTTCTATATCTATTTCTCAATCAAGAAAATTATACTTCAAAATATTTATAATAGTATTTGATTTGTGAACATCCTAATTTTCTGGCATTTTGTCCTTCATGAAAATATAATATAAAGACTATATTTCTTTTTTATTACTGAAACCTAAATGTACATCATATAACATTTATTTATAACTTTCATTGTTTAAATTATAACATAATTTATTTTGTTAAAAATGATCGGACATTATTATCAAATTTAAACAATATAAGTCTACTTATATTTTTTTATTCAAAATAATCTACTTCTGGTCAAGTGAGATATTATAGATTTAATCTTTTTTGTTTCCTGTAAACTTGTATGATTACGTTAATCTTATAGTGTAAGCGGAGCTTCACAGGAGGGTAGTAGGTAATTACAATGAAAATATAAGACGAGTGAAACTTTTTTTTTTTATTAAATGTTTACCCTCATACATGGTACAACTCACTTGCATTGTTGAAGAGGTTTTTTACTTGTTTGTATATTGTTTTTTTCCCTTTCTCTGTATTTTTTTTTATTGTTGAGATGCAAAACTAGAGGTGGAACATTGTGATTGTTGGCCTAAGGGTCAAAGTGATCAGGTACTTTAAGGATGTAACTATCTTAAGCCCATCCCCAGTAGTCCCGAGATCAAAGAGTCACCGTGAAAATGAGCTAGACTATTTCAGAGCCGGATAATAAGTTTTTCCAATACAAATGGAAGAAGTGAAGTTGTCTGAATTATAATACATATTTTTTTTTATTATTATCATAAATTAATTTTTTCTTTATTATATAAAAGATTTTTTTCACAATATCATCTAATTAAAATAATCTTAACATATTTCAATTTCATTATTTACCTACAATATTGTTGACATTCTCTCTGGAAATAAATAGTTTTATTTATTTGGGGTAGTTAACATTCATTTTTTGAACCGACTGATTATATCTAAAGTCCGTTCACCGTAGGAATTGTTCTCTGAAAGACCTTTTTTCCCAACAGAAATCTATTATATAGTAGGATATTGTTAGGAAAAAAGACCTTTCCGAGAGTAATTCCTACCGTGAATGAAGTATACACATGGGAATTTTTAAGAGTAAGAGCAAAAATTTTAACCAAATTTACCGGAATGGTATTTTCATACACCTTCCAGTGTTCTCATAAATATCACAATCAACAGTTACTTATTTTCAAAAATGTTCCTTATTAATTATTCCTATTCGTTGGCTATTTATACCGACTCATACCATATTAATTATTAATACTTGATCCTTTTTTATAACTATTGGTTGTTTATTTATTCTGACTCGATACTTAATCATTTGTATAAGTTACTTATCGATTCTGAACTGATTGTGATTTTTCCAACTCATTATTTATATAATCTGACTTTTCCAAAATTTTCTCGTCTCATTCCTAGTTTATTATGACTAGTTCTTTATCTATTCTAACTAGTTCCTTGCGTATTTTAACTCACTCCTTATTAATTCTAAATCCTTCCCTTTTAAATATTATGACTCGTTTCCTACGACTCGTTCCTTATTATTTTTGACTTTTTCGTTTTAATTTTGAATCTTTACTTAATTATTGTGACTAGTTTTTTATAAATGTGTGTCGTTCTTTAATTTATTCTGATGAGCCTTTATTATTTATAACTCTATCTTTATTAATATCAACTATTTTTTTAAATAATAATTCAATTTTTTTTTTTTCAAATTGTATCTGACTCAATATTTTGACTTAATCCTCTTTATTTATACCACCTCGTTGTTTATGCAGAATTTATCACTATTTATTTCCACTAGTTACTTATTTATTCTGATTTGTTTCATAATGTACCTATAAGTTCATCATTAATTCTAATTGATTCAAACTATATATTTATTTATTTTACTTAAATTTCCTAGACTATTCCGAAAAATTATTTATTCATCCCGATACAATAATTTATTATTCTGACTAAATCCTCAATATTTATTTCGACTCATTCTGTATTTATTCGTGCTTGTGCCACCTTATTAGTTCTGATTGGTTTCTTATTTATTTCTACGCATAATATTAATTTATTTTAAGAACCGTCTTTAAGATATTCCAAAAATGTCCTTATGTATACTGACTTTTTTCTTATTTATTCTGAGTCTTTATTCCGACACGTATTTATTTAAACTAAATACCTGTCTGATTACCTGTATTTACGAGCGCGCCACTGAACTGTGGCCTTTAAGGACGGTTGCAGCTCAGTAGAGAAGGTGTATAGGGTTTGTTCTTGCTTAAAGACTCTTTTAGATGTTCTTTCTTGATGATTGATGGATGAATTCCTTTAATAAACAATCTGTATGGAAGATGTTTGAATAAATATGGGCAGCGCCTACACATATGAATTAAGTTCCACAAATTTGATGGTGATCTAAATTCAATTAATCTCATCAGGCTCCTATCCATTGGTGAAGATTGATAGCACCGTCTCAACATTGTATAAGAGCGTGATGAGAGCTGCTCATCGTAAGATGAGATGAATGAATCCTCAACAAGCTCAGATGAACGACTTACCAATGTGTCTCTACCATTCTCTTGAATTGATTTCCTAGAAGAAGAGGCTGCTTTCCTGGAGGTGGCTGATACCTTGGAGGGGGCTGACTCTCTGGAGGAGGCTGGTTCCTGGGAGGAGGCTAAATCCCTTAAGGTAACTGATTCCATTAAGGTTGCTGACTCCCTGGAGGTTGCTGATTCCATGGAGATTTCTGACTAAGTGGAGGTGGCTGATTTCCTGGAGGTGCCTGATTCCCTATTGGACTTATTTACCGATCGTTCTTTCTTGTAGTATTCATACGCCTTCATTAAAAGAGCAAGAGTCTTGTCAGCCAATGCAGATGTTTTCTTCATATGAGTAATAGCTTCTTGAGTTAACATCATGGCCTTGGAATGCTCCGTACTGAAGGAAGAATATTGTTGGCTTGATCCAGAAGGTGGACTGGACCGACTGGACGCTCTTACAATATTACTATGAAGGGGAGTTGTTCCCGTTGATGACACTATCAGTTCCAGAGGAGAAGAGTCTTGTTGGCTTGATCCGGAAGGTGGACTGGACCGACTGGACGATCTTACAATATTACCATGAAGGGGAGTAGTTCCCGTTGATGACACTATCAGTTCCAGAGGAGAAGAGTCTTGTTGGCTTGATCCGGAAGGTGGACTGGAACGACTGGACGATCTTACAATATTACCATGAATGGGAGTTGTTCCCGTTGATGACACTATCAGTTCAAGAGGAGAAGAGTCTTGTTGGCTTGATCCGGAAGGTGGACTGGACCGACTGGACGATCTTACAATATTACCATGAAGGGGAGTTGTTCCCGTTGATGACACTATCATTTCAAGAGAAGAAGAGTCTTGTTGGTTTAATCCTGAAGGTGGCTGACTTAACGATGTTCTCTCAGATGGGTCTTCTTGTCTTGATAGGGAAGGTGCCTGACTTACCGACCTATACTTACCATTCCCTTTAATGGTCCTCTTGTTCTCTTGTACACTGGTGGTTGCCATCATTTCCCCTGGAATAAAATGTTATCACTAACAGGTTTAGTGGACGATGGCAGCCCATCGTCCGGGCACAAAAGGGTGTTAGGGGTGGCCACTTGTCGCTCACCATCAACTGCAACAAACCGACAAAAGAACAATATTATATTGAGTAGAAAAAGCTATTTAATTGTTGATAGATAAAGTATAAAACTTGCTTTTATATTTAATGGTTGGCTAGCAATACGTTTAATAGTTTTGCTGATATTTAGAAGAATATGAACATAACTATTTGATTGGTGGTTTTTGTAGAACTTATTGTAAAAAAAATTGTAGCTAAATACTACTATACTTAGCTCTATTGAAAAGATTTGAATAACCAAACCAATCAAACTTGTCTAATTATAATGATTTCTTAGTAAGGGCAATAAACGATATTCAAGGGTGAGTCTACATACTTCCATGATCATAAAAACTAATTTAACTGCAAAAAGATTTATTATTCACATCTGAAAATATATGTCATTTGAAAACGGTAAATTCAGGTTTACAAAGGGTATGTTTCCAATCATTAAACTACGTGTGTTTTCCAAAAAGAAATTCATTGCTGCAGAAATAACGGTCTAATATTATAATTGATTATTTAGTTCATATCTCAAAACAAACTAAAGTTTCCATGTAAATAGGAAGACTAAAGTATTAATCAACAGTCCCTCATCTTTACTCCTCATCTTATCTACCAGACCAAACATCTTAGTTAACAGCATCCCTACCCTATCAACCAGTCTATTTATCAACCCGTATCAAAATCCCATCAACCATTCTCCATATCAACCAGTATCAACATCCTATCAACCAGTCTCCACAACAACCAGTATCAACATCCTATCAACCAGTCTCCTTATTCTATCTGGGCTGGTAGTTTTTAATTTTGTCCCAGAATAAAATGGTATAAAAGATGATATTTTAGTCAAGATCTGCACGAAAAAAAATTCAAACCCCTCATGATCCATCCTATATACGGCTGCAATATTGTAAAAAATGGTGTATACAGTGTCTTGTAAGGAAGAAAAAAATGAAACCAATAAAGATTTGATGAAGTCCTAGTTGCTTTTGCTTATATTCAGCATAGTAACTTCTTTCTTTGCGATGACGATAATGAAAAGGCATCAATTATTTCTTCTTTAAGAATTAAATCTAACATGTCTTTCTCTGAAGCTAGAACCATAAGGTTCGAAAGCCATGTATCTCCCATCTCAGACATGAGCCTGTTTTTTTAAATTATTTTAACTCGGCTCATAGCTCTTTCATCCGAACAACTGGTTACGGTCAAAGATAGCAAGGTTGTATGGACAACTTTCAATCTCTTGAAGCCTGAAAAATTTATCAAGCACACACAAGGTTTTTATTTAAAAAAAACTTGTCCCACAGAAACTCTTAATCCGTTCAGGTTCATTTTATGTTTCACTTTCAGACTCATCATCAACGTCCATGCTTGTTTTCCTTTCAACATGATCCTTTATCTGAGCGGTGTCTTTAGATTTCTCACTTTTACGAGGAACAAATCATCAATCGATATGCTTGAGTGAGTGGCAAAATACATTTCACTGAATGAGTTTAACTCTTCACTTACAATACTGTTGTTTCAATCGTAAAACTCACAAAGGGTTTCTATGTTTTCAGGGGAAACATTATTTGTTGTTGTTGTGTCTAAAACTCTTGTATGTTGTAACTAACCCATTTCTTTTACCATGTCTATGCTATGGCCAGAAAGTCTATCTTCAATCAACTAAAATACAATTCTTTCATTTTTTTGTTCATCTCATTAATAGGTTCAACTATACCCAATTAATCAATTAGCCTTTTTCTTCTTATAATTATTTTTGGAGCTTAACCAGGAACGTAATGATTATTTAAGAACTTTTCTGCCTCTCACATCAAATTAGACCATTCCTCAACCTTTCGCAAGCTACTGATCTGAGTTATGACATTTTTTTATTATAGCTTGTACACCACCATAGTCCAACACTTTACCCTGTAGGCTTACTGTGACTGGATGCATTACTTAAAAAACATGCCGTATGAGCCACATGGATAGCAATAATGGTTTCATTGTTCAGCTTTCACAGACTCCCTTTTGCCAGTGTGTTGGTTTCACTGTCAAAGCTCTAATGATTCTGTAACTGCAAAGCTAACTTCACCTCACCATAACATACTAGAATTACTTTTAGGTTTCAACTTTATTTTGCCATCTAGTGGTATGTACCCTTTTCAGTCATTCTCTTGCTCTTTTCACAACAGCTGCGTGCACCACAAAACACTTCACCTGTATGTCGGTCGTCTGTCTCAAGCCACTGTTACGAGTGTCAGCAACCGTAATTTGTCCCCTATGAATATTTTAATTCCTACAATTAATTGTTTTATTAAATCATGCAATGCCTATTTCCATTCTTCACTAACAAACCGTACATTTTAATAAATATCTAACTTTTTATTTTAACGTAGTTATAATTTTTCATGCTCTTAAGTTTGTTCGTAACCCCTACCCCTCTGCCTCCTAAAAAAATTAAATGACGCAATCTGCGTCACGACCCCTTTTCCCCTCCCTTGGGAATCACTGGTAAAAGCTAGGGCCTTTTCTAACACTTAATCCCTTAATAATAAAGAATGGACATTTAATTCTTATCTAGGCCTAATATAAACTGATTTATAATATCATTACAAAAAATATATATATTACCCACATACATAATTGAATATTAATAAACTTATTAAAATAAAATAAATGAGGAAATTAGATCTAAATAAATTAGAGCGAGGGAAACCAAACAAAAACAAACATTAAGGAACAATCAAACCACAGACACATATTCACATGTCATTATTCTCAGCATAACATATATTCAAACATGCTCGATAAAGCAAATAATTTAAAAAGAAAACAATGCTCTTAATAGCTAAGAACTATATACAGGTGAGCACAAATAATGTTTATACTTTCTAAAAGTCATAAAAACCGAAACATTTTCCAGTCGATGCAGAAACCTTGGAAGCTTTTTTCGCTGATTAAAGTGACTTAATATGTGCTCCTCGAGACACACGGCAGAAAACACTTCGCACACTTTGTGCAGTGTCTCGGCGGTGACGAACTAAACAACGGTGGCTGTGATTCTATGTCTCAGCTCCAGTAAAGATCGTGGCAAAGTCGTGACAAACATTTTGTCTTTGATATAACCCTACATAAAGAAATCGTCTGGGGTTCAGTCCGGTGATTGAGGTGGCTATCTGCACCCAGCTCCAAGGGAGATGTCTGTTCGGGTGTTCCCGTACAACCAAGCGGAGGTGAGGCGGTGCCCCATCTTGTTGGAAGATGAATTCATCTGAATCCTCTTCAAATAGAGCCAGAGGCAAAAGGTAGTCATGTCGATGTAGGAATGACCTGTGACCGGTTTTTCTATTAAAAAGAAGGGCGCGTGAGCCTTCACCCTCAACATGGAAGAGAACACATTCACTTTGGGGTAATCTCTCACATGATAGTTGCGCACATGTGTAGTAACAACTTGATGGTAATGTAAATACAGACTACATTGTGTGTGTAGTAACAACTAATGGTAATGTAAATACAGACAACATTGTGTGAATAGTAACAACTAATGGCAGTGGAATACATGTAGCATTGGACGTTATATGGGAGACGCAAAAAAAAAAAAAAAAAAAAAAGAGACTTACTGCATTCGCCTGTCGACTGGGCCTGCGGGGAACAACGGCTCAAAACCTCCGGACGAACTTTCACTGACCTGGGAGAACAAGACACTAAGAGCACGTAATGACTGGCGAGCTCAGCCGACGCCCAGGGCTGGCTGCACATGCGCAGTAACGAGTTCCCGTCACGAGAAGGTTCCCGAAGCTCAGTATTGCTTGCATATTTATCCATTTAAGTCCAGAATGTATCCCACCCCTTCTCCTTTCGTCCTCTACTGAGTTTTGTATATATTATGTTCTCTGTGTCGATAACGACACAATTGGGCCCGTGTCATAGCAGGGGTAACATAAGCTCCGGCTTTCTGCGACTAAAATGTAAGATCAAAATTCCTTCTTGGCTTATAAAACCTTTTTTATATACTATGATACTTTTCAAAATTAATTTTTCGGCCATATATTTAAATTATATCTAAATTTACATCTTATTGTTAGGAACATTTCCTAATTTTTTTGTAACGAGGTTATGGCGCCTTACCAACAGTAATGTCATTTATATTACGATAGTTCCGATAATTATGGTCATAATGTATTTAGGAAAATTTAATAACTTTTACGGAAACCATTTTCTTGGTCTTGTCGTTAATTTATTATAGATTGCTATCTGATATTAGAATTGTAACTTGTGCAAAACTTTTTACGCGCCATTTCTAATGGTTAACTATTTGATATTTAAATTTTTATCATATTGTAATACGCTAATTCTTGAGGGATAACTTTTGATTGCTGAGTTAAGATGGTTTGTTGTCTTTTGCTAAGCTCCTTTTATTCCAAGCGAACTTTTAATATTAAAAATAGGAAACAAATATTTGATATTAACAATATAAAATATTTAATAATTTAGTGTTACTAGAAGGGCGCCTCTTCAAGATAGAGTTATGGTTAACTTCATTGAGTTACATTTTTATGTAATACCATGTGACTATGTTTATAAAGTCTCTTATTAGTCTCGCGTACACTATACGCATGTTAAGGAAACAAATGTTAACTTTTCTATGGAATATTTTCATTGGTTTCGAGTCATAATGTTGTTTACCTATATTATATTGTATACTCTGAATCAAACTGTTACGCAACTATTGAGCGTTGCTAATAAATATCGATCTTTCTTGACTTGTTTTATATCTTTCTGATATATGCCCCATCATTCCCAAGGAAATTCGTCTAATATTTTGATTTAGTATGAACTTTAGGAAGGCTGCAGTCTCATGCTGTCTGGTTGAGATAGAGGGTTAAATTTATAATATCCACAACTGGTTCGAGGGTTGCGAGTTGTGGGACTGTAGTGTTTTGTGTTAAACATTTGCAACCTAGAACTCCTCGGCACTCGCTCTGGGTTAACCCCCCCCCCTCCCTCCCACACACACATTTTTTAGTTTTTATATTATTCTATGTGTTTTGTTGGCATCTGCCCCTTTTGGATGCTACATACAGACTACATTGTGTATGTAGTAACAACTAATAGTAATGTAAATACAGGTTACATTGATTGTGTGTAGTAACAACTGATGGTAATGTAAATACAGATAAAATTGTGTGTAGTAACAACCGATGTTAGTGTAAATACAGAAAATATTATGTATGTAGTAACAACTAATGGTAATGTAAATACAGACAACATTGTGTGTGTAGTAACAACCGATGTTAGTGTAAATACAGAAAATATTATTTATGTAGTAACAACTAATGGTAATGTAAATACAGACAACATTGTGTGTGTAGTAACAACCGATGTTAGTGTAAATACAGAAAATATTATGTATGTAGTAACAACTAATGGTAATGTAAATACAGACAACATTGTGTGTGTAGTAACAACCGATGTTAGTGTAAATACAGAAAATATTATTTATGTAGTAACAACTAATGGTAATGTAAATACAGACAACATTGTGTGTGTAGTAACAACCGATGTTAGTGTAAATACAGAAAATATTATGTATGTAGTAACAACTAATGGTAATGTAAATACAGACAACATTGATGTTTAGTAACAACTAATGGTAATGTAAATACAGAAAATATTGTGTGTGTAGTAACAACTGAAGGTAATTTAAATACAGACTACATTGTGTATGTAGTAATAACTGATTGTAATGTAAATACAGACAAATTTTTTTTGTAGTAACAACTGATGGTAATGTAAATATAGACAACATTTTGTGAATAGTAACAACTAATGGTAATGTAAATACAGAAAACATTGTGTGTGTAGTATCAACTGATGGTAATGTAAATACAGGTTACATTGATTGTGTGTAGTAACAACTAATGGTAATGTAAATAAAGACTACATTGTGTATGTAGTAATAACTGATGGTAATGTAAATACAGACAACATTGTGTATGTAGTAACAACTAATGGTAATGTAAATACAGAAAACATTGTGTGTGTAGTATCAACTGATGGTAATGTAAATACAGGTTACATTGATTGTGTGTAGTAACAACTAATGGTAATGTAAATAAAGACTACATTGTGTATGTAGTAATAACTAATGGTAATGTAAATAAAGACTACATTGTGTGTGTAGTAACAACTGATGGTAATGTAAATACAAACTACATTGTGTGTGTAGTATCAACTGATGGTAATGTAAATACAGGTTACATTGTGTGTGTGTAGTAACAACTGATGGTAATGTAAGTACATACAACTGTGTGTGTGTATGTGTAGTAACAACACATTGTAATATAAATAGAGACAGCATTGTTTGTGTTATTTTATGCGATCGTTGTTACCATGATATAATACACCTTCTTTTATACCATTTTGTACATTCATATTTGTCATATATGTACCTAACTTTATACATGTTTTACACCACAGTCTGTCTTAAATAACAAATTACTTAATTACTCTTGAGTACTGCCACATTTAATTGTTTCTACGTCTATTTCATTTTAAATAATTTATTTGTGATGACAAAGTATTTCTTTACTTATTAACCTGGCAAAATGCTCTTAATGGGAAAAGCTTCTTAGGCAATAATCTCTCCATTTTCTTCAAAGAAACTAAATAAAAACTTGGTGGTACAGTAAATAAATAAAAAAATGGAAAATTTTGTGTATGTATAAATTATGTTTGATTATACTATGTACAGATAACATTGTATTTGTAAGAACTTGTTTTTAATGTAAGTACAGCTAGTAATATATGTGTAGCAACAATTTGATGTAGAGAATCTAAATACCTTATTGATACAAGTTCATGACTTACCATGAGGTAAATTTCGGTGAACCAGATGCGCCCGGATACTGCGAAAAGCTCCACGGACACGCCGGCATAGCCCTCCACAACAGCCACCGAAATATCCGTTGCTCATTTTGGTTTTAATAATTAATTTAACTTAATTTCTTGCTCACAATCACAAAATGACATCTTTTATGATGCTCCGAGAAGACACCACAAAGATTTATATTGCTATGCGACGGCTATAATTGCAATAAAAAATTGAATTTATAGAGAAGAGCTCTCTGAGTAGTGAGAATATTATGTAAGGAACGAGCTTGTGAGAATATTAGATCACTACATATAATAATTGAGAAAGAGATAATTACAGTAATCCTATTAAAAACAAAATAGGCCTTATTAAATATTAGATTAGAATTTGTAATATAATGATTAGATGAACATTTAGTTAATATGTAATATGTTAAAATTATTGCACATAAGCTATGTGAAATTACAGTTCTGAGTAAAAATAAGAAAGTAAATTAATAAGTTAAATTTAAGCCTATTTAGGATCATTCAGTTTCTAATCAAAAAACAGTAGTCCTAAAATACAATTAAACATCAGAATGTATTAAATATAAGATAGATAGATATTTTTTGATAAAATGAAATTAGGTTAATAAGTGCTCATCATAAACCGTTCCTTAGCTATGTTCGTTAATTCCTCTCCTTAATATTTCTTCGTTGGAGTGAAGTTTATTGACGACATGTTTCGGCTATTCAGCCATCATCAGGTCTCTTAAATCTAAAGTGGGGTTGAGATGTTCTCCCCTATGTTATCCGGTAATGATATGTATAAATTATTAAATTGTAACCATTTAATAATTAGATTCAGAACATTCTGTTGTCAAGTTAACAATGAAGAAACAATGAATATATATATATATATATATATATATATATATATATATATATAATTTATTAATATAGATGCCGCTAGTGTGTTTGTTGATTCTAATAGATAGAAATAAGAAAAATTGGGTGGAAATTATGAATTTTGAATCTTTAAATTTTGTGGAAGATATTTAATTGTGTGAATAAGGGATTGGTTTTCGAATTTGGTTTGCTCATTAAGAATGGTTCTATGATGAAAAGAAGCATTGTATATATAGAGGTTTTCAGAAATGTTCATTTTTAAACCTTTCGTGGAAGGTAGTAGAAGTTTCATGCATTGAGAAATGGGAGTAGGTTGATGACCTGAAATTTTTAAGTGTTCTGCAAATTTGGATTTGGTTCGATTAAATTTAAAGTCACTGATGTGCTCAGAATATCGTTTCGAAAGGGCCTTCCCAGTCTGGCCAATG
The DNA here is from genome assembly GCA_039000515.1 of Timema cristinae. Taxonomy (NCBI): domain Eukaryota; kingdom Metazoa; phylum Arthropoda; class Insecta; order Phasmatodea; family Timematidae; genus Timema; species Timema cristinae. The sequence goes on along the minus strand of JBCFYV010001900.1, from coordinate 70,648 downwards.
TATGCTGCATTACAGTCACAGGTTAATTTATAAATACCACTTTTGTTGTAAATGTTTTGGGTATTAAGGTTGGAGTTAGACAAGTGTTTTTTATTTGTATTGTTGGTTCCGAAAGCAATCTTAATATTATGTTTGGTTAAAATTCTGGTGATTTTATTGGTTTCAAGGCCTGTGTAATTAAATTTTATCCATTTGGATGTATCGGCGTTGTCAGAAATGTTTGTGAGGTTGGATCTCTTAGCCATTTGGGCTTTTTGTTTTTGGATAATTTTGTAAATGATGGAGTGGGAATATCCGTTTGATGTAGCAATTTGTTTGATGATATTGAGTTCGTTTTTAAAATTCTTTTTAGATAGTGGTATGTGAAGAAGTCTATAGATGAGGCTATTGAAGGTTGCCAATTTTTGAGAGAAAGGATGATTTGAATTACTAGGTATGATTTCATCTGTATGGGTTGGTTTCCTGTAGATTTTCTACTCGAAGGTGTTGGTTTTGGTTTTTGAGATGTTGAGATCTAGATAGCATAAGTTGTTATCATGTCCAAGTTCAAGTTAATTTTATGCACAATCTGATGGTTTAGCCATGGGATCCCCAATATCCCGCATATTATATGAAATATTCATGCAAACCAATGATCTCAAAATTATCAATCACATTACTAAGTACATCAACATTCAATTTTACTGCAGATATGTTGATGACATACTCATCATATATGACAATATCCTTGACCATACCTTATTTCAAAATACTAACACCTTGAACCATATTCACCCCAAACTTAAATTTACTGTTGAACTTGGACATGATAAGTTATTAAAACTTTACCCAAGAGTGTTAAATTTAACTTGGAGAGGAAGAGAGAAGATTATACATATCTTTAATCAAATATAACTACAGAATGGCTATGGTGAGAAGTTTTCCATTTTTTTATTTTGTTTTGTTTCAAGAAAATTATGTTACCTTAGTAATGTAAATTAACGGAGCTCCATAGGCAGGATTTGATATGAGTAATAACCTAACAAATAACTTTTTTTTTTTTAAATTTCATAACCTCGTAATTTGTTTCCATTACAATATAAGATAAACTTTAAATATAAGTGCCTACCTAAATCCAGAGGTCCCGAGATTAGGTTTCTCGTGCAACTGAGCTAGATAAAATAAACTATTTTTTTTACATACAACTTTAGGAGAAATATAAATATATTTAATTAAAATAAGTACTTATTTTTCTTACCTTTTTTTATTTTTTTCACAGTGGCGCCTTAACGCGGGGCTTTTCGATAAGGCTAGGATAGAGCAACCCACTATTTTCAAATGTGGTTTAGGTTATGAGCCAGGAAGGGTATTTTCTTAGAAGTAGGGACAGAGGACAGTCTAAGATAAACATTAGGTATGAGGCTGAGGTTTTACCCACAATAATGGATGGACAATCAATTGATGTAGGGTTGGAGGATGATGCTGCTACCACGACACCACAGCAGGAAAAGGTAGTTAGGGACCAAGTAGTGGTTGAGGATTTGAGCGACGACTCATCCCAAACTTATTTTGAGGGCCCGTCACCAGACGGGGACAAAATCCCTCCTTTCCCTATGGAAGTTCCACATAGTACCCCTTCGTTGGACCTTATGGCGGGTATCCAACAGTTGTTAATGGAGATGAGGGAAGGGCAGTTAGTCCTCGAGAGAAAGCTCGTTTCCACTCAGGAGGAAACCCGCAGTGAGATTATGCGTCACATCGGGTCATTAACGGTCAGTATGAGGGAAGAGTTTTCAGCGGCAATAGGCAAGACCAGGGCCGACTTTGAGGTTAGAGTTGAGGCCACTGAAGAGCGGTTCAGGCACGAGCTGGCCAGTGTTAAGAAAGAGATCCATGAGTCAAGGGATGAGTTTAGCCTGACCTTGGAATCAAACCAAAGGTTGACGGCACAGAAGCAAGAACATCAGGTCGCACAGCTAGAGGAAGGATTGAATAGACTAAGCCTAGAGGTGAGTACAGGGAACGAGAGTCAGACAAATACACTGGGGATTCTGAACTCTACTGAAGGACAAGAACCAGGATTTAGCCAAAACCCAGGTTGGGTTGGATCAGAGGTTGACTAATACAGCCGAAGAGGTAAAAATGGTAAAGAACCAGCTTGAGGGATTGTCAGACCAGGTCAGGTTAGGAGGGCTGGGCGACTTAAGCCCATTTTCTTCATCTTTGTGTATTCTTTCAGGAGACCGGGCTCTTGGGGATAGACTCCCTAAATTCAATCGCAGGAGTGGGCAGGATCCCGTTAGCCACCTCAAAACTCTGGAGGAACTTTTTGAAGGGCGTCGACTAAATGATAAGGAAAAAATAAGGTTAGGGGGCAGTTCCCTCACTGGTGACGCTTTGCCTTGGTGGTCGGTAGTACGCGACAGCATCACAGGCTGGGAGAAGTTTCGAACCCGATTCCTAGCCATGTTTTGGAGTGTGGAGATCCAGGGCCAAATGAGGGCTAAATTACATGCGTCAAGGTACCATGAGAACGGAGGTACTCTGGAGGGTTACCTTGCCGACATGTATAGTAAAAGTAGGAATTTCGAGTCGAACATCAGTGACTCTGAGTTGATATATATGGTCACGCATCAACTACCCATACGGTACCGCGAGATGTTGGTAGGGATTACCTACAACACTTTGGAGGAGTTTAGGGCCGGACTGCAGGGCTTGGACGCCTTGGAACAGGATAGGCGTAGGGACAAAGTAGGGCAGTTCAGTTCTCCGCTTCATAGGAGGCCGAACACGAAACAGCGGGTAGGACCTACTACACAGTTTCAACTGAGAGCACGTCCACAGGAAGCGTGGAGGAGAGATAGACCTCCTCGCGACCATTTAGGCCGTAGTTTAGTTTGGGGTGCCCAGTCAGAGCACCACTATCCTGGTAGAGGTCGGGAAAACCCCCATCATAACATTGAGGTAAGAGACAAAAGGTCAGTCAACGGACCTTTTCCCCACCATAGAAACCACCCTTATGGGGACAACGACAGGGACTTTAGGTCTAGGAGTAACTCCCATACCCCATTTCAACCGTCCCAGACGAACCCTCAACATAGGGTACCAGCTAACATAGGTCCAGTCTATCAAGGGCAAGCAACCCGTGGTTCTAGTCATCATCATATTTTTTTTTTTTTAACAATTGTCTCATAAGTTGCAAGAGGAGAGTCTCATATTGTAACACGACTATGTTTCTATCTAACCTTTGCCATCCACTTAGCTATTTAATATTTAAGAACTTTGGTTTAGTTAAAGAGTGTGTAAACTAATAATTTTAATATGTCAAGTCTACTGCTAAAGTGTGGTTTTGTTTCAATGTAATGAGGGTAGTTTTGTTTTGTGTTGGTAATTCAATTGTATATAGGTCTATAGAATGCTGACACCTTATACTATATAAGGCAAGCATTAGCCATGTAACAAATTTGTGTAAATATTTGTAAAAAAAAAAAAGTTATGTAAAAACCAAGGTAGAAGACAAATGTTTCACCTGAAGGACAGCTAGAGTGCCATTTGAATTTGCTCAAATAGCTGGTTTAGTGCGGTTGAAACCCAGGAGCATGTGTTTTAATTTGAGGCTTTGGTTACAAGGAAACCCAAATATAACAAGTGCGCGTTTTCAAAACCTGTAAACCAATATGTAAAGGGTTAAATGAATGTACATTTCCGAGCAACCTTACCTGCAAGGATCTCAACGGTGCCAAGTTTAGAAGAAAGGAAAAGTCGTTAGACAATGGACCTTAACTCCTACCACTTTAAGTGCACCAATGGCTGATAATGTTCCAGTAGCAGTTTTCAATACTAAAACTAACTTCTGAAACATTAGGGGGCAAATCTGTGACAAAGAAAACCCTCCCCTTTAATTATAATTAATTAGAGTCACAAAATATCTATTATTTACTCTTATTCTGTTGATTTACATATAGTTTGGTCTTACAATTCATTAAAGTATTTCTCTTTGCCATTTCCTTTTACTAAAGCTCTCATCCATACGTCACTATTCTAGCAATATTGCTAGCTCTAAACTGTATCACCTCTTTGGTGTGTATTTGGAAAGTTGTTTTGCTTTTTTGTTTGTTTATTGGTTTTTGAAGAATGGAAGTGGACGATAAGTTTTTTTAGTTTTGGTCTTCTTTTGGCGTCGGTTTTAAAATTACAATAAAGCTGGAATGTTTAAGTTCACAATTAAGAGACAAAAAGGGACACTGTGTTGCAAGTTATTAAAACTTTACCCAAGAGTGTTAAATTTAACTTGGAGAGGAAGAGAGAAGATTATACATATCTTTAATCAAATATAACTACAGAATGGCTATGGTGAGAAGTTTTCCATTTTTTTATTTTGTTTTGTTTCAAGAAAATTATGTTACCTTAGTAATGTAAATTAACGGAGCTCCATAGGCAGGATTTGATATGAGTAATATTCAGAATACATAAATAACCTAACAAATAACTTTTTTTTTAATTTCATAACCTCGTAATTTGTTTCCATTACAATATAAGATAAACTTTAAATATAAGTGCCTACCTAAATCCAGAGGTCCCGAGATTAGGTTTCTCGTGCAACTGAGCTAGATAAAATAAACTATTTTTTTTACATACAACTTTAGGAGAAATATAAATATATTTATTTAAAATAAGTACTTTTTTTCCTTGCCTTTCTTATTTTTTTTTCACAATGTAAAGAGTCTACATCTAGTGTAGAATTGATGCAGGATTGACTACGACAATTACCATAAATTGCTGAATAGTGTAAACCTTTTTATCTACAGCCACACGTTGGTCCACATACTTTTGAACAGTTGCAGAAAATCATATTCAAAAGGGAATCTGAAGCAGGAGATTTGGATTTTATTTTTGGCTCCAAAAAATTACTTTTCATTAGCCATAACCAATATTCAGGATTTAACTTATTGGCTAACAATGTTTGCACTTGATAATAAACCCGATATAGATGTTGCTGAACTGCACTAGCTGGTGGTAGTAGTAAAGCTTGCTTTACAGGTTTGTTAATTCTTAAAGACTTAGCAAAGCACATTTTTCAATGAGTATCAGTGGAAAATTCCTTAACTGGAGGATCATATAACGCTAAAAGTATTCTATTAGAAAATATTAATTCCTTATTACAGACTTCTCGGTTAAAAACTTCCGCCAAAACATGTAAATCTTCATGCTTTTATAATAAATTCCAAGATTTTGCTTTATCCTCGTTAAAAACGGCAGATGCTGTTTCACAACCAGTGATTGTGTGTAAGAATAAAATATGATCTTTAGTTCTTTCATATTGCCCAAAACTTCCTGAAGAATGTATTTTCCTCTTGGCTTTCCCTTTACCTGTTTTCAGAAAGAAAACTTCTTTCAATTTAGTTTTGGGAGCTATAAGAAGCACTAAAAGACTACATACTCTCCAACAAAAACAATTGTTATATTTCTACACGGCTGCTTGAATCTTGCTTCAGTAATCAAAACGTCAGCATCGTCTTGAACTTGATTAATAATGAAATTATTAGCTTCGAACTTTTCTGACACCATCAAGACTAGTCAGATTTTGTTGTGTGTGTTGGAAAGGAATTTGACTTGATTCGTCGTAACATTTATAGTTTCATCGAAGAGAGCCTCAGTTGATACAGGAAGTTTGGAGGATTGATGTAGTTGTTACAAAGATTTATTATTTTTCTGTTTTCATTATATCCATCAAATACAACAATTGGGCACAATTTAAACTGTACATCTTACTAATATTATAAATGCGAAAGTTTGTGTGTTTGGATGTTTGTTGCTCAATCACGCCAAAACTGCTGAACGGATTCGAATGAAACTTTGTACGTTGGTAGAACATGTCCTGGAATAACATATAGGACTATTCCCAACCTTTGATTTTAAATAATAATAAATATATGATTATAATGTGATTGAAATGATGTTATTTAAGAATTTGTGATTGAATATTTTGTGATTAAAGTAAATAGTAATTAGTGTGACGTAGTTTCATACTAATAAATAATAAATATGTGATTTTTTTTAGCTATATATTTCGTAAAAAATATTATTTCATTTATTTATTTATCTTACTAATTATGAAGGTAAAAATAAAAAATAGATAATTGATAACTTAAATAATATATATTTCTTTTATTACGAAATATTTAAAAGTGAAAATTAAAATACGGCAACATTATTTAGAGCTAGAACTGAGAAAAACTCATATATATTTGAAAAATAAAGTTTGACTTATGACCAAAACAGTTAAGTTAAAAATTAAAAGATTTTATCAATCATTGCGGGCGAAGCCGCGGGTAAAAGCTAGTAATTAATATATGTCACAACAATATGATATAAATTATTATCTTTATGACATACAACACGATGCAAAAGAAATCCTCCATTGATGACATACTTAATATTTGCAGCACTAAGTTCAACTTCTTTTGGTTCAATGCTATCAAACAAGGGTGGTTTTTAGTTTTGCGTATTCCCAATTCATCAAAGAGCTCCAAGAGTCATGGAGCCAATTCATATGGTAGGTAGTCACGGGGTTCTTCAAAATATTTTTTAGTATAAATTGTCGTTAATATTCACCATATTTCTGTGTCAACTTTTTTATTATTTTTAAACTTAACTTTTTTTTTTAATTCTCCATGAACAACACCACTGAAGTTTCAATACTAATATTCAATCCTCTATACGCTTCTGCATTGATTTACTTTGATTATTTTAATTGTTTGGTTAACATGGTAACAGTTTTTTAGGAAGAAACCAACATTTAATGGACGATTTAGTTTTCAGAATAGTAAAACAAGTTTGGTGCCATATACAATTTCAATTTTATCTTATTTTTCTTCGTAATTTCTACTGGGAGACATTATATTTTAAAGTTTGACTACTTAGCATCAGAGCGAATATAAATTTAACCTACAATAACTACCAGAAATGAGAGATATTCATCTTTAAATACTTAGATGTGATGACAGCATATTTGTGGAGTTATTTTATCAAGAAAAAGAAAGAAGCAAGACTTATACATGTAAGAACTTTCTATTTACTAGCACATAAATCAGAACTACAATTACACCCTCATTCTTTATTTTACTAAGACATTTTGTTCGGTATTTAAATAATTTCGTAAGAGTACAGACACATCTTAATTCATTTAACCTTACTAACCACTAATTATTAATAGTGGTAGGATCTCTTAACACTCAAGTTGTAGAGTTAAGAACAGTACTTACTTTATTGTTCTAATTTAATGGTCATATCTAATGCACAGAATCTCATAAATAATCATATATAACTTACCTTTGGAATATCATACTGTATTATTATTTTTATTATTTTTATTATTATTATTATTATTATTATTATTATTATTATTATTATTATTATTATTATTATTATTATTATTATTATTATTAGCACCGCGTCTTACTACCCATTCGGTTTGTACGCTATAATACTGTAGTATTAGAATTAGAATTTATTTGGCGTCATATAGGTAGTGCATAATTTTTTCTGCGTCAGTAAATTAAAATATGTGCACACTAATGAAGTTATAATTTTTAACTTGTACCAATATTATTATTATTATTATTATTATTATTGTGGTTTAAAGGCCCATCGACACATCGAGGTCATTAGGGCCTTGAAATATATGAAAAACATAATAAAATCCCCATAGGGGAGAGATATAATCATTCACCACCTGAGACACTCCATAGGAGTGCTCAAATGGGCTCAAAGTACAATTGAGTGAAACACCTGCTAAAAAAAACCACAGGTGTATCACTCTAATAAAAAAACAAATAAACATATTAAAACAATATATTAGTTAAAAAGACAAAACTAACATGTTAAAATTATTATTTTATTAAAGTTATTAAAATGGATAAAACGATAAAACAAACACATTAAAGTATACTAAAATGTTAAAAAGGTCTCAATATGAGATGAGCCACTTTATAAAAGTGACTCAAATAGCACTAAAAAGATTCGCCTGGCGTATAAAATGGAGTAAACAAATAACAAATAACCAGGTTTCCCGAGACAAGAATATCCTCTACCTTCCTCCCGCGGGCGTCTGTAAAATTAGACCCCCACACCAGGTTGTGCGCGTTAAAGTCCCCCAAGATGATATAGGGGGCGGGAAGTTGTATAAAGAGGGCCTCTAGAGTCCTCTTGGAAACACGTTCACCTGGTGGGAGGTAAATGCAGCATACGGTTACCTCCATAGGAAGAGAGACTCTGACAGCAATCACTTGGAGATCAGAGACAATATTTATAAACTTATGATATATGTTGCTACGTGCAAATATAGCCACACCTCCGCTAGCCCGATCAAAGAGTGGCTTGTCGGTACGATACACATCGTACCCACGTAGCATCGGGTTGTCAGTTGGGCGGAAGTGGGTTTCCTGCAAACACAAGATTAGAGGATGCAGGGAAGAAATTATTAGTTTAATTTCCTCTACACGAGCATAGAAACCCCTACAATTCCAATGTAGTAGCGACATACTTTATTAGTATGATATTTAGATATCCTCGCAATCCATTTCACTATCCTTTAGGAGTAAAAATTTGTTAAGGTCCTTTTTAGGTCTTCTTGCCTTTCCCAGTCTCTCATGGACCTCCCGCTTCAGGAGAGGCTTTGGTTTATTTTGGAGAGACTGGGTAGTCGGATCCTTGCGCGAAGGCATTGTTAAGGCCTTCGACGCTTTTTTAAAATTATTTTTTTCGGCGGTCTCTCGCTGCTCCTTCTTCAAGGCACCAGTGGGACTCGCCTTTACGGCCTCAACTGCTTGGGCACTCATCCCGGCCTCTGGAGGCCCAGAGGCGAGAGTGAGCGACCCAACAGTGGCCGCACGTAATTTATTTCCCCGAGGAGGGCTCGGTGGAGTTCCCCGAGAAGGACTCGGGGATGTTCCGCGAGGACTCGGTGATGTTCCCCGAGGGGGTCTACTTGGGGGTACAGGTGGTGGAGGCGACTTTTGAGAGGGTGCCGCCACTTGTTTTATTTTTTGCATCACCATAGGTGATGCTGGGTTTTTTTTTTAGTTTTGAATAGAGACGAGTGGCACAGGTCTTGTAGGGGTCTTTGAAATATTAACTGCGCAGTGGCAGTTAGGATAATTTATATTTGGGCTAACAATTTGGCTGTAGGAACTTCGAAATACCGGAGCTTGCAGTGCAGTATACTCTTTGAGTGCCTGGGAATAAAGGATCTTCTTTTCTGTTTGGATCTCCAGGACTTTTTTCTCTACTTTCCAATTCGGACAGGACCGAGACCAGGCAGAGTGGGGACCCTTGCAATCAATGCAGAATTTAGGAGACTCGCATGGTTGTTCGTGAGCCTCCTGTCCACAATCTGCATAGATTGGCTTACCACGGCATCGCAGCTTCGTATGCCTAAATTCCTGGCACTGAAAACAGCGCCGAGGGTTGGGGACATACGGCCGGACCCTGAGCACGTGGAACCCAGCTCGGACCTCCTTTGGTAAGGAAGGAGTGGCAAATGTTAGAATATAACTATCAGTGTTCTTCACTACATCGTTCCTTTTGATGGTGATCCTATAAACTTCGGTGACATATTGAGGGGAAAGTTCCTCACAAATGTCCTCAATGCTTATGCAGTCGAGGTCATAGCAAGTGACCACTCCCTTGCAAACATTGAGGAACCTGTGCGGTTCCACCTTCACCTTTAAATGAATCGAGTGGCTCAACGGTATGGTAGTTGTTGCCATTATTTTCGCTGTCTGAAGGTCATTTTCGGTCTGGATCATTATTGTGCCATCGCGCAGTTTTCTAATTGAAACCCCAGACTCGGCAGCTCCACTTATCACTCTTTCAAGGACAAATGGGCTGACACGCCTGAGGTTCTCATTTTCATCTGTTCGAGACATAACCAGGAAGCGGGGCTGGGGCCTCATCACTTTCTGGATTTTTTCAATTAAAGGGCTGGACGGCCTTACCCGTTTCCGCCTCTTATCTATATTATGACCCTGCGAGGGGCCGGGCAGACAGTTCCCAGCAGTGTTTGGCAGTACGATGCCAGCGGCGACAATGTTGTCGGCCATGCCGTGATTGGGGACAACCTACACAGTACTCGGATCGTAGACCCAGGGTGATCCAAGTTGGTACTACCACATATGGCCCTGTTAACTGTCCCGACGAGAGGCCCTATACGACGCTAAACATGACAATCTTCGCATAGAGCATCGTCGAGAGAGAGGTCGTCGCAGCAAATGGGTGTAGTAAAGTGCCAATTTTACGTCCGGGCCCTCATGAACTCAACCGATCTTTTCTCAAAGTAGGGTACCCGGTTATTGTCATCCCTAAGGCCCTTCTAATAAGGTATTGCAACCGGCGCACTTTCATTTAGGAGCTCAAGGCAGTGGTATCCAATAATAAACAGAGAAGAGCCAGGTTAGTAGCCAAGGTCGTCAACGGAAAGGCCAAAGGCCTCCGTGCAGGATGGTTAGCAGGGGGAAGGGAAGAAGGAAGGAGAGATAAAGCGAAGGGAAAAGAGTGAAAAAAAAGGTGAAAGTGAAAGAAGAAGAAAATGATGTGAAAGGAAAGATATAGGATAGGTTTGTCCTGCACGAGTTACGTCCTGCACAGAAGCCTCCCCTTTTAGTCGCCTCTTACGACAAGCAGGGGTTACTGCGGGACTATTCTGTACCCCGTCCCGCAGGGGGGCGCCCCTCCAATGATCTAGTTGTTTCCTTTGGTGACTTACTGTCCCTTCCCTCTGTTTCGTGTGATTGTTCTTCGATGTTCTTATGTTCCCCCTATGTTCCCCTCCTCTCAGAGAATAACGGTTTATATACTGGTGCTGTTGTGTTGTAAACTCACTTCTTGAATCAACCGTGTCACTAGACACTTGCTCTAGGATGGGATTTTTCCCAAGTATAAATTTATTTGTGGCTGTACTATTCAAAATTATCCTTTTCGTAATTATGTTATTGATTTAATTGTAAATTATATACTGAGTATAAATTCCCTTTTCGGCTAGTACGATACAAAATTAATTTTGGACTTACTTCTGTTATTTTGTGTTAAATCACTATTTTTGTATACATGACGAATTACGTAGCCCAATATGGCGTAATATATTTTATTACTGGTTAATAGTATTATTGGGAGTTTTTGCCCTTCTGGCTTGGTAAATAATGGTTAAAACCATGAGGGACATTATCTTTTGTAGTTTTTTTTATCTTACATCTTTTAAGGCGTAATGCCTGGATAATATGGGAAATGTTTATAGCCCGTACGGCTAAAGATTGTTTGTGTTTATTTTTATGGCTAAGTAAATCATGGACTATCTCCTTATAAAAAAAGATAGATTTTGGTTGCGATAAATAATGGTGATTGTAAATTGTAGTTCTAAGTCATATGATACAATCTGGTTTTGAAATGCGGATTGTTAGCCTGTGGCGGCTAGTTATTGTTGTCATTATAGTGCGGGTTGCCGCGGAGACCCATAGAGGGGTCGTATATTAATCTTGAAAATAATTGTTAGGACAAATGTTATTATGGCAACGGTACAGCGGTATTATCATGGGCATAACCCCGTTCTTCATATATCTATATAAATATATATATTTTTTATTTATTGTTACCTATATTCATATATATATCTATTGTTATTTTTTTCAAATAAATATTTATTTACTTCACATGCAATCTTTAATTTACTATTGCAGGTAAAAAAGGTCATTGTTTTTACTCTGAGGATTCTCGCCTCTTTTCCCCCTTGACTGATAGTACAAAATAACGGGTGATGATTGGGGAGGCTTCATGACAGCAAATTGTTGTATAGGTCAGACTGAAGGCCTATTCGCACTTATGTGGTCCTACTGCTCTTCTGCAATTAATCATTTGTTATTTTTTTATGCCCTCTTTAGTTTATGTATATGTGCGCCTGTCCTTGTCCATTAGAGGAGAAGGAGGGTGGTACAGTGGTTAAGTTTAAATATTAAATTATACATCTTAAACAAAACAGAAATTTAATTGCAGCAAAAGAATATTTAACTTTTACAAACTAAAAATATATTTAAGTTTTACAAAAAAAATCACACTTATGAGGATTTTGAAATTATTTTAAATTAATATGTTGTTACGTTTTAAATATGAAAATATACACACTGGCATGGTATATAACATTTACACAAAACAAATTAGTTACTTAAACACCGACAATCAATTTAATGACGGCAAAAACTATGTTGATATATTAATAATTTTACTTTTACGCAACGAGAAATTTAATGTTAGAAAAAAAAAATTGATATAATATATTTATTATATTTGTAATTAATATAAAATGGAGGATTAAAATGAATTTCATTGCGTTCTGTTTTACTTATTATATATCAATGGTCGAATAACGGGGTAGCAGCTTTCTCATCACAGCGTCTATATCGATATCCGAATCACTATCTTCAGCTGGAGAGTTTGTAATTAATATTGGCGAGGGGGATGCAAGGTTTATTGTAGGGATAATATCGTTGTTGCTTTTTGCAGATCTTGAAAACGTGGTGTAACAACTTACATTGTAACAACACTCACCAACTCGGACAGACAACTGGGACAGCGATGTAACGACTTACATGGTAACAACACTCGCCAACTGGGACAGCCAACTGAGTCAACACGCGGCACTAGCTTGACCGGCGACCTACGCTCTCGCCAAATACATCGGACTGACTGAAGGCGTGTCCGCGCCTGCCGGCAACGAGGCTCGACCACGTGTTCGGCCAGCAGAGAAGATGGATAGAAGAGTTCCGTTTCCGCCTTCGCCGAGCTTCGAGAAGGTGCTAGGTGTTCGATATGAGTCTCGAACCTCTCCTCCCCCCTTGTTTGTAATGTTCTCCAACCTTCCTTTCCTTCGATCCGCCCCCCTTCTCTGAGAATTATATTTCGTATAAATACTAGCGGTACCGGGATCTCAGGTCACTTACTACCCCACCGGCTCGAGGATAAGAGGTGAGGGCAGCGACTGGGTTTCGGGGGATATTACCTTCCTACCAAATTTACTGTTTCGGCGTCATGGGGGGGAACTCTTTCTAAATTACTATTTGGACTTTGTTATTAACTTATGTTTATTTGAATATTGACTATGCTACGCGCTTATCGCTGCTGGGAGTTAGACCGTCGCTTTCGCCACCGCTTATATCCCGGGTCTGGGCCCTATTCAAATGTATTTCATACATTTGCCAATATTAGCCTTTAACCTGAGATTGTCAGGTCCTGGGTTCGAAACCCGGCTTATGTTATTTTCAAGTATAGCTGTTTCTGGACTCATCTTTGTTCGCCAAGTTAAACGCCTAGGGTTGTTAAGTTATTATTACCTTGTGGCCTTGTTTGATTGTTATGACGTCACGTTTGCTACGGGCGTCTGTAAGAAAGATATATATTTATACTAGGGTGGATAACTTAAACGCTAGAGTAACCAGTTTAGGAACTAATCAATTTAACGAAGTAACCAAAGACCATGTCACTGAGATCCCGGACCGGTACCTTTGATAGATTTAATGTAACGTGATTTGTTTTGAGGAGGTAACGTTTATGTTTACCTTTGATGTAATTGATTTCCGCAATGGACGGAAAAGCGCGCTTCACGCGGTGTTGATTGTTTGCTCAGCTTGTTATTGTTTTTTTGACTAAATAAAATTGTTATGTTCATTCAGGTAACTCTTTACCTAATTTACTGCCTCTCTCACCTTATAGATATTAAGGGGGGGGTTGCAAAATGGTAGCAGAGCGTGGTTTACGTGGTTTACGTGGTTAACGTGGTTAACGTGGTTAACATGGTTAGCGTGGTTAACAGTGGTTACATGATTGATGGTTACTGGTTAGTAATTATTGGCTTTATAATTTCGACGTTTATGTCTATATTGTGCTCTTGGTCCTTAGTTCATGCCTCGAACGACTATGGCTCTATAAGGTATGGGCTTGGAAAGATGCCGAGAAATTAAACAAAAAAGGGAAATATGCCAGAGGGTTATATTTTATGTAATACATTGTACTAATACCTATTTGTATCTTTTTTCATACTGTCATTGGCCATGGCTCCTCCGCTGAAACCAGGCGACAAGCCATCAACCAAACTGACGAGATCTGATGTCTACAGACTGAACCGTGAACAACTCATCGCCGAGCTCCAAAATTGGTCCACCCCTACTCCACCCAACGCAACGGTGGGTGAGTTAAGGTCTATTTTATGCGAACTAGTGAGTGAGGTTGGGGAATCTCCGGCAGATTTTGGCATGGACACAGTTGCGAGTGGTGAACAACCGATGACGCCCTCCCCTCCCCCCGTCCTCCAAACGCCAGCGGTATCTGTTAAATGTCACAGTAAGGTACTATTGGAAATATTAGGTCGCATTCCTGTGTGTAGTGGTCAGAACTACACGGAGTTATTTAACTTCTTGGTTGAAATTAGCCGGGCATCCCGCCTTAAACTCGTTAGTGAGCCCGAGTTTTTGACATTGTGTTTGTCCAAAACGTCGGGATTCTTAACCGAATTATTTTCCGGGGGTATTCAGGCAGGTTTATCAGTTAAGGCTGTAACTGACCAGATTCTTAATACGTTGTTACCTAGTAGAGTTAGACAGAAGTTATGCAGGGAGGTTGTGCATAGATTTCAGTTTCCTTGTGAAACTTTTAGGAACTTTGTTCTATCTATCACGGAGGCAGCTCGCGTACTCAATGCCGATCTTAAGGAGCCTGAACTTGTAAATATTATTTTGGAGAATGTGTCGCCGCTTACCAGGCGCCATTTTGTGTTCTCAAGTAAACCAACTTGTATACTTGATCTCTATGCCTTGGCTTCGCACGTTGAAGAGACTCTTCTCTCAGAAGAGGAATATCTCAATGCGCATGCGCCTGAGGTTGTAAGCCACGCGCGGTCGGGTTCAAATCCCGGAGCAAGTTCTCCTGTGCCACTTATCGGCGCTCGTCCGCTCGGGAACCGTTCTAGCTACTTGGGGGTAGTAACCCTGTGGGTGCTAACCAAGGGGGCCGCGGGCCTCGTGACATTTCTAGAGTTAGATGTTTCCGCTGCAATAGATTGGGGCACGTTCAGAGGGAATGCAGGCAGGTAAACTATTAAGGCGCGTTCGCGACCGTGGTACGGCCGCGTCTGTAAGTTTTATGCCGCGGATTTTGAATCCCATGGTTAATATTTGTATTGGTCCTGTGGGATGTTTAGGGTTATTTGATACTGGGGCGAGCAACTCCTTCATTAGTGAGAAACTTCTTGGTATTATTGGGGGCAAAGTTAATATTATGTGTGAAGATATTGGCCCGAAATCGTACACTGTTGCGAATGGGCAATGTTTAATGGTAGACCATAAGGTACGTCTCTCCTTTAAAATTGACAGGTTTTCTTGGAAACGTTCCTTTTACGTAGTGCCGACCCTCCCGTTTGACATGATTTTGGGGAACGATTTTTTGTTTGAGACCAACGCTAGGTTGGATATGGGAAAACGTATTGTCTCCTTTAGTTTTGCGCCAGGGGAATTTGTCTCGTTTGCGACCGAGAAAACGCCGCCATGCTTGTTTCCTTTGGATAGGGATAAAGAGGCCATTCAAAGGGTAGTTAACCGGTTTTCTGATGTAATCACTGATAGGTGGGGGAAATGCGACATTCTCCCTTACGACATTGTTGCTCTTGACAACATCCCCGTACGGTCAGGGCCATACTCATGCGCTCCTCCCAAAATGGAGATTTTTAGAGATCTGATTTTCGACTTGGAAAAAAAAGGGGTCATTCGCCCGTCTAAATCACCTTATGCCAGCCCGCTTTCATTATTCCCCGCAAGGGCAAGGGGCATCGCCTCATTGTCGACTACAGGAAACTTAATAAGAAACTTGTTTTCGATCCTTATCCGATGCCTAGCCTAGAGTCGGCATTCCAACACCTTGGTAAAGCCAGGTATTACAGTCTCATTGATCTTAACGCTAGCTTCCTCCAATGCGCGCTCTCAGAGCCATCCAAGAAATTTACCGCCTTTGTAACTCCGTGGCAGGTTTATGAATTTAACCGCGTCCCGTTAGGCATTAGTTGCGGGGGACAAGCGCTTAGTAGAGTGTTAGATCATATTCTTGCCGACTTAAAATTTAAATTTGTTTTCAATTATCTCGATGATATTTGCATTTATAGTAATTCACTTCAGGACCATTTGCGTCACGTAGAAACTGTGTTAGAACGTCTGCGCTCTGCTGGACTCACTGTTAATCCGGAAAAGGTTACATGGGCTAAGGAGTCTGTCCCGTATCTGGGATATGTTATTTCCCGGGGAAATTTGCTCGTTGACCCTGAGCGAGTCAAGCCTATTCTTGACTTCCCTACCCCGAAGAATTTAAAGGGAACTTCTAGGTTTTTGGGGATGTGCGCATATTACGCCAGGTTTATCCCCTCCTTCTCTGAGTTAGCTTACCCGCTAAACAGCCTTAAGAAAAAGGGAGCTGTATTTGCGTGGGGTCGGGAACAAAATGATGCCTTTCTCGCCCTCAAACGGCACCTTGTCTCTCCGGCGGTATTGCGCATGCCCGACTTCTCCCTCCCTTTTATTTTACATGTTGATGCGTCGTCAATTGCCCTCGGCGCGGTGCTTTCGCAGCGAACCCCTGATGGATGTAGGCCGGTAGCGTTCGCCAGCAAGACCTTAAATGCTGCTGAGAAAAAGTACAGTACGTACGAAAAGGAATGCTTAGGTTGTGTTTTCGCAGTAGAAAAGTTCTCAGACTACCTAGAGCTTAGAAAGTTTGACCTGTATACAGACAACATGGCGCTGACCTGGCTATGGAACCACCCCAAACAGTTGGGTAAAATAGGCCGCTGGATCTGGAGGCTTTCTAGGTTTGACTTCACTACCCATCATGTCGCGGGTAAAGAGAATGTTGTAGCTGACGCGTTGTCGCGGATGGCAGAGGATCTTGACCCTGTAGGAGATGAAGTGGAGGCGGGAACGCTAGGCGTGATTCACACCATCCCAGAATCTTTTATTTCAATTGGTGCTCATCAGGCCGAGGATGAATTTTGTAAACAGCTCGTAGATAGGATTAGAACTGGGGAAGTAGTTGGGAACTATCGCCTGCGCAAGGGTCTCTTAGTGACTAATATTAGGGGAGACCCAAATACTATATTCCCGAGAAGCTCAGTCCTATGCTACTTAAGTATTTCCACGATTCTGTTTTGGGTGGGCATTGTGGGGTGCTCAAAACTGAGAAGAAAGTTTCCAAGGAGTTTTATTGGCCCAACTTGCCCAAGGACGTAAGGGAATGGGTGCGCAAGTGTGAGGCCTGCCAAAGGGCCAAACCCTCACAAAACTCGAAATTTGGTTTTCATTCTGCTGACGTTGCCACACGCCCCTGGGAGAAAGTTTTTGTTGACTATGTTGGGCCCCTTACGCGTTCCTCCCAGGGCAACACGTCTATTTTGGTAGTGCTGGATGCATTTTCTAAATTTGTGGTGTTAATTCCCCTTAGGAACATGAAGGCATCTACGACTGTGAATGCCTTATCTAGGCGGGTGTGGGGCGTTCTTGGAACCCCTAAGGTTGTGGTTAGTGACAATGGCCCCTGTTTCCGTTCCAAGGCTTTCAAAGACATGTGCTTCTCTTGGGGGTCAAACACGTGACCACCAGCCCATACTACCCCTCTCCCAACCACGTTGAGCGTTTTAATAGGAATTTAAATGTGGCGCTAACTATTTTCCACCACCAGGACCACTCTCATTGGGACGAGGACCTCGACTTTCTGAACGTCGCGTTCAACTCCGCGTACCACGAGTCAGTCGGAGCCACTCCTGCCTCGGTCTTCTTGAATAGGGATTTAAACCACCCCCTCTTAACTACGTGGGATGTTGACCCGCTCTTATCTGACGCCCATGACCGCCCCTTTGAAGAGAAGTGTGAACTCGCCTATAAAAATTTGTTAAAGTCTAGGAGGAAAGTAGCTGCTACTTACAATCGGGGACGTGTCCCCGTCCCGTTTAATGTGGGTGACATAGTAGTTTGTAAATGCTTCCCCTTGAGCTCGGCGATGGACAAGACGTCGGCTAAGCTGGCATTCAAATGGAGTGGGCCATGGCACATCGACAAGTTCCTAACGCCCGTCTCAGTCCTACTAGTGGACATTGTGGACCCTTCTGTAACCCGCCGCGCCCACGTTAGCCACCTCAAGGCGGTGACGTAGTGAGTCCACGTCCTGTGCAAGAAGGCAGGACGTGTTATTGGTTAAGTATTATTTATGTGTATATGGAGTAAAATTTAGGAATTATCATAGGTTATTTAGGTATATAGTGTAAAGTTTAGGATTTATCGTAGGTTATGCTTATTTGTTATATTGGACATTGATCCAAATCTTAGGGGTAGGCCTACCCGAACTTCTATATGTATATCTAATGGTTAGTGACTTATGTTTGAGTGTCACTCTGGGAACTTGGAAGAATCCATACGCGTGTGTGCGCGCGTACTATATGAAAAAGGAAGATGATGCAGTGCTTGCCCTTGTAGAACACTCTTGTTCCTGTTGTGTCTACTTGGAGGCATAGCCTCATGTGGATGCGCACTAAGTGCCGTGATGAACTGGATTAGATGGACTGCGCCTGCCAGCAGCCGTGTCAGAGCATTGTAGACTGTACACTTATATTATTTTTGTAACTGTAGTTTATTTGTTCTCAGAGAGGTCTTCACCCTTCCCTCCCCTTCCCTTTTGGTTCGGGGCGAGATATCGAACGCGTCTGCTACAGAAGACGGAGGCTGGCTGGGTCGACTGATATGTGGGACGAGTCTCAGCTTCAGTGGGTCGTCGGAAAGAAGGAGAGCGAGAGCGTCAGTGCCGTGCGTGTAGTACTCCGGCGTGAGCTACTCCAGGATCTGTCAGAGCACCACTACCGGGTGGGCCTACTACTTTACCGTGAGGCCAGCTATCCAAGGACTGTCATGAGGGTTCGTGTGGATCATATCCCCATTGTCTGCCACTAACGGCAGGGAAGGTACCGCCCTGCCGTTACGCCTACTGCTGAGGACTCCTTCTGACATCCCGTCAGGGGGGAGGATGTAACAACTTACATTGTAACAACACTCACCAACTCGGACAGACAACTGGGACAGCGATGTAACGACTTACATGGTAACAACACTCGCCAACTGGGACAGCCAACTGAGTCAACACGCGGCACTAGCTTGACCGGCGACCTACGCTCTCGCCAAATACATCGGACTGACTGAAGGCGTGTCCGCGCCTGCCGGCAACGAGGCTCGACCACGTGTTCGGCCAGCAGAGAAGATGGATAGAAGAGTTCCGTTTCCGCCTTCGCCGAGCTTCGAGAAGGTGCTAGGTGTTCGATATGAGTCTCGAACCTCTCCTCCCCCCTTGTTTGTAATGTTCTCCAACCTTCCTTTCCTTCGATCCGCCCCCTTCTCTGAGAATTATATTTCGTATAAATACTAGCGGTACCGGGATCTCAGGTCACTTACTACCCCACCGGCTCGAGGATAAGAGGTGAGGGCAGCGACTGGGTTTCGGGGGATATTACCTTCCTACCAAATTTACTGTTTCGGCGTCATGGGGGGGAACTCTTTCTAAATTACTATTTGGACTTTGTTATTAACTTATGTTTATTTGAATATTGACTATGCTACGCGCTTATCGCTGCTGGGAGTTAGACCGTCGCTTTCGCCACCGCTTATATCCCGGGTCTGGGCCCTATTCAAATGTATTTCATACATTTGCCAATATTAGCCTTTAACCTGAGATTGTCAGGTCCTGGGTTCGAAACCCGGCTTATGTTATTTTCAAGTATAGCTGTTTCTGGACTCATCTTTGTTCGCCAAGTTAAACGCCTAGGGTTGTTAAGTTATTATTACCTTGTGGCCTTGTTTGATTGTTATGACGTCACGTTTGCTACGGGCGTCTGTAAGAAAGATATATATTTATACTAGGGTGGATAACTTAAACGCTAGAGTAACCAGTTTAGGAACTAATCAATTTAACGAAGTAACCAAAGACCATGTCACTGAGATCCCGGACCGGTACCTTTGATAGATTTAATGTAACGTGATTTGTTTTGAGGAGGTAACGTTTATGTTTACCTTTGATGTAATTGATTTCCGCAATGGACGGAAAAGCGCGCTTCACGCGGTGTTGATTGTTTGCTCAGCTTGTTATTGTTTTTTTGACTAAATAAAATTGTTATGTTCATTCAGGTAACTCTTTACCTAATTTACTGCCTCTCTCACCTTATAGATATTAAGGGGGGGTTGCAGTGGTTCGGACAGGTCGTCTTGCGCTACTCTTGGCAATGCGGCCGGTCCGAACCCCTGAAGGTTGCGCGTGTGAAATTGTTTTAGGGGGCCCCGAAGTACCTGGAGACCACAGGGCCTGAAACGCCGGTGGCCAGGCATCCTGAGGGCCCCTTAATTGCTGCATGTCCTGCAGGAACCGTCTGGAGAAGCTGGGGATGTTGGGGAGGAAGCGCTTCCCTGTCCTGAGTGTCCATGTCGTACCTGTTCAGGGGTGCCTCTGGGATACGGGTAGAGCGGGAAACATCGGTGCCTGGAGGTAGCTGGTTGCTTGAACGGTGCCGACGGACAACGTCGGTCAGATAGGCGGCACTCCTCATGTCAACGTGACCTATCCATACCTCTGAAGGTTGAGGCAGAGCGTCCAGAGGGTCCATGTCATGCCTGTTTGGGGGTGCCTCTGGGATTCGGGTAGAGCGGGGAACATCAGTGCCTGGAGGTAGCTGCTCCCTTGAACGCTGCGGGCGGACAACGTCGGCCAGATAGACGACTATAGCTTCCACGAGGTTATCCGCCAGCCTCAAACTTTCCCTACTCAGGGCTAAATCGGCTGCCTGTTGCACCATCGTTAGTCCATCAGCTCTCCACCAGGATCTCTCTAAGCAATTAAGTTAGGTTTTACTTTGCGGTGTACTGTATAATTTAAATTTAAATAACTTATAACCTGTTTATTCATTAACGAATGATAAAGTTTATTCGTGTCAATCTATAGCAGACAGCTAATATAAATACAGACACTAATAACGCGCGTATTTTAGGTACACATAATAGTTGGATTTTTTTCAACAAACCAGAGACTCCTGATAGAGAAAAAAGTATCCTTCATGAATATATATTTAAAGTGCAGGCAAGAAATTAAACAAGAAGTTCGTATTTTAGCCACATATAACCCTAAATGCTTTATCTTGAAGGGGGTGGGACGTGACACACATTTAAAAAAACCTATGGCTTAGGGTCGTCAATTATTATATGCACTACGGAAGCACCCCCCTTGGCTGCGGCCTGACAACACACACGGGTCTGATGGGTTGGTTCCTTATGGTAGGAATGGGTCGGTGTGTTTTATGGAGGGTCCAATAGCTTGCTTGCGCCGGCTTACGGATACCGCCATGGCTGCCTAATTGTGTTGGGTGGCGGGCTGGGGGGTTATTAGGGGTAAATGCGCTTTGTTGAGTGGCCCGCTGCTATTCAGGCGTGACTCCCATGCAGAGGTAAGGGGTCCGAAAAGAAGGATACTCTCTGAGTTGTCCCTTGAAGAGTGGACCAAATCCTCCGTCGTGTAGCCGTGTTCTGTCATAAATAATCAAGACTTTATTTACTATAGGGAGGAGGAGACATTTGATAAATATTATCAATATCTATAAGAATGCTAATTTTTTTCTGTTGACGCCAGCAAGGAATATAAATATGTCTATGATAAGTTACTATTACGGTTATTTATAAAGATTATCTATAGGAAATTTGTTCCATAGAGGCGCTAGCACATAGCTCACACCATGCCAATGGTCAAACCTAGAGGTATTAAGCTAAAGAGAAAGTATTGTAAACGTGAAAATATATGGGGCTAATAGTTTTCTAGTAACTTAGAATCGGTACCAGAGTATATTATGATCTTTAGTGTAGTGTTTCTACAACCCCATACCAAAGGTCAAACATAGATTCTCTCAAGGGTGTCCCGTAGTAAATCTAGTTTATTAAGCTTTAATTCCTTCCTGTAGATATGCGGGCTCTAAATAGGCAATATAAGTTTTAATATTCACGATAAGCTAATCAACAACAAAGTTTAGGGAGAAGTTTTATTACGGCTGCGAATTACATAAAGTTTAGCCAAGGGACAGATAGTTTTCTCTATTATCTACCTTGAATCAGCTATCTTCAGACTATATCTTAGAAGGATTTTATTTTTAATGTATAAGTGTCTCAAATTTGGATTTTGTAAGGCCGTAGGGACTATAAATTCGTTTATTTAATAAATCCACTAAGAAGTAATAGAAAATTAAATGAATCTGATAAACAGACAACCTAAAATTAAATAGCTTAATCGGCCCTATAATGTCCGATAGCCGTTTAGACCCAAAATTTTGACTCAAACATGGATTATTAATAGATTAAACAAATGCTAGCTTTTAGAAGTCACAAATATAACCCTTGCAAATACACATACAATTTAAAATTAAAAATCAAACCCTTTTCAAGCTATGTAACAGTGATAGTTTTGTTTCAAAACATGTCAACAAAGGTTAGGGAGAAGTTTTATTACGGCTGCGAATTACATAAAGTTTAGCCAAGGGACAGATAGTTTTCTCTATTATCTACCTTCTCATTTAGAGCAGACACAAATTTAACCATAGCAAATAAACAGTCAATTTAAAATTAAAAATCAAACACTTTTTAAGCTATGTAACAGAAGAGAATTGAAATAACTTGTGTGGATGATGTTGATGCTGAGTTTTACATCGCCTTGATTAAGCAGCTGCTCAGTAAAAACTGATTAATTTCACTGACGAAGAAGAATAAGGCAGTGGTGGTTGCTTGAAAACTCATCCCTATATGTATGAACCAAAATCCCCCCTTTCATCTAATATTGACTCGCCCGTGCAAGATTCCGATTTTCTGGAATGTTAGATTCCTGAGAGTACAAACCTTTTAAATCAGCTGGGTGCCATTCTTCCTTAGTAAAGGGTGCTAGAGATTGGCTCTTAAAAGGGTAAAACTCTCTCTTCTTGAGTTCAGCTGAGGTCAATTCCGTCATGGTGGAAATTTAGATCTTGCAACAAACCTTAGCGGGAGTTTTTAACCCTAAATGAAATCGGTCTTACATGCGTCAAGGGGGTGGAAACCCAATATTAGCTCACTGTCATGATGTTTTGAGGGGAGAGCGGATTCCATTGAAAAATCGTATGTCAGTGGAACTGTCTAGAGTGAAATATGGAGGGAGAATAGAAAACCTATATACACGTGAAGCGGTTGGGGGTTTTGTTCCACTACATGCGCCGTGAATTTAAAGTGGCGCTTATAATTTTCTGCCTTTGTACAGGAAATGAACCCTGGACCATGCGTTTACTGTACAGGTCCCCACAGGATAATATCTCATTTTCACCAAACTCTATTTATTTTTCAAATATCTATGCGTTTTTTTTTCTCAGTTCTAGCTGTAAATAATTTTGCCGTATTTTAATTCTCACTTTTAAATATTTCGTAATAAAGTTATCAGTTATAATTTTTTAAATTTTTTAACTTCATAATTAGTAAGATAGTAAAATAAATTAGATTTAAAAAAAATTGAACTACATAGCTAAAATCACATCATATTTATTAGTATGAAACTACGTAACACTAATTACTATTTACTTTAATGACAAAATATCAAATCACAAATTCTTAAATAATATCGTTTCAATCACATTATAATCATATATTCCTTTATTGGGCAGTTATTTTAAAGACTAAACCAGTATTTTCGTTTATGCTGCGGAGGGGGAATTGAACAATTTTTCTAGGCTGTCAACTTAGACCGTTAATAATGGCTGTAAGACATTCAGGCTGGTTTCTTTCTCTAGGTTATAAACGACCATTCAGAGCGAAGAAAACAAACAAGAGGGAGAGAGCTACTCTGTTCAGTCAATAGACAGTTTGGGAAACGAATGTTTTAATTTAATTTTAGCACTGCGTCTTACTACCCGTTCGGGTTATACGCTTTAAGTACTAATTACTCTAATGGATTAGGAATTAGGAAGGTTGAATTAGAGGAAGTGAACCCGCATTTGCGTGGAGGGAGAGTGGAAAACCATTTAGGAGAAACCACCCCTAGTTCAACCGACCGAGATTCGAACCTCGATCTCCCCGTTCTCAGCAGTTGAGCTAAACATGACTGGTGCGTTAGCCAACTACACCACCGAGGCGGGTCGGGGGGAAACGAATGTGTTTGGCACAATTGCAACATGTATTTTTTCTGTTGCAAGGGCTACTTCACTCTGGATAGTTTGGAAACCATAATAAACGACAAGCTCATCACTCAACTCTTTGGTTGTATGTACGTCATTTCGGTCTTTGTAAAGATAAAAAAAAAACTTTTTCTCTTATCTAATTTAAAAAAATATAATTGAATGAAACTACTTTTAATCTTTTTTTTATCAACACTAGCATAACGTTGATAATTTCATTTCTTTAAGAACCACTGGTCCAAGGCTTCACTTTCGCATTAGACAAGTCTACTAATGAGGGGAGAGTTCGGTATTCGAATACCTGTCGCATGTACTTATGGTATTTTTCCCACATGGATTTTACAATCTTCCTTCACGCAAATGCGGTCACACCTCTAAAATTCAACCTTCCTCCTGAGGACGGGGGGAAGATCGTGGTTCGAATCTCAGTCGGGTGAACTGGGGGTGGTTTTCCAATCTCCCTCCAAGCAAATGCGGGTTCACTTCCTCTAATTCCTAAATCCATTAATGTAATTAGTACTTAAATCTTATAACCCGAGCTGGTAGTAAGAGGCGGTGCTAAATATTATTATTATTATTATTATTATTATAGTCTTTCAAACTCATATATTTACTTATTTTCCAAACACCCTGTATTGAACAGCGGGCACTCCACTTGGCGAATCTTACTGTTTACGACGGCCATAAACCGTCCTTCCCCAACTCATTTATCCCTTTGTGCCTGTTTAGGGCGGACGAGAACGAATTGACAATGAGTTTTGGAATGCTTAAAAAATACATTTGATTGTCGTTCGTCTATTTGGGAGTAGTAAACTATGATTTGCATTAAGTAATATTCGGTGTGTACTCGGAAGTATGTACTGAGACCAAAATGGTGGATTCGTGATGGACATATAAAAAAAAATCTACAGCCTTTGAAAGAATTATAATTACTTTGAAGGCCAGTCAGTATAAACCAATGAGCAAACCTTATCCTGTTACATAATTTGAATATCAGTGTATTTCATATACCGATGTAGATATTTTAATCTGAGAATTTACTGACAAAAAATGTTTTGGAACTCTTTGGCATTTATGACTTTGATAAAAAGAATAGTTAAGTAGGAGGCATATGCTTTGTAAGTTTTAGTGTGTTTTTTAATTATTGAAAGCATTTTGTGGAATATTTATTTCTGTTTTCATCCTTAATAGAGGTGTTTTTTCTATTAGGCGTGAACACTTTTAGTTTTATAAATAATAGGCGTTTTCCTAGGAGATATGCTTAGTTTAGTTTTATAACTAATATAGGTGTTTTTTTCATCTTGGGAAGGTTGATTTAGAGGAAGTTAACCCGCATTTTCGTGAGAAAAATAACACCCCCAGGTTCACACGGCCGAGATTCGATATTTCTACTATTTGGTCGATTGATGAACACGCTTTTGTTCAACTCAAAATAAAATATTTTGCACTTGCAAGAAATACGCCGTTAAAATGGCGTTTCAACTTTTAGAAATCATAAGGTACTGGGTTCGATTCACATGTAAGGATATCTGTGGGGGGAAAATTGATTTTCGGCGATTTCAAAACAAAATTAAGATTGGTTTTTTTCATCTTGGGAAGGTTGATTTAGAGGAAGTTAACCTTCATTTGCGTGGATACAACTCCGATCCACTTTTATTTTGTATACTAGCTTGTATAGATGGAAATTATTTTGCTTCTAAAATTGATAACATGCTACTATTTTAATAATACCACATGTGAAAGTTGCAGACTTGACGTATGAATAGACCTACGAGTTATTCTAGTATTTCGAAATTAAATTAATTAATAGGCGTTTTTTCATACTAAACTTGAAATAAACTCCAAACCGCTTTTATTTTGCATTCAATAAACACACAACAGTTACCGATACTTTCAGCGATTTCAAAACAAAATTAAGTTAATTAATACGCGTTTTTTTAATTCTCTCTAAACTTGTAGAGCCAGGGTTTTTAAAACACATTTGTTTGTTAGCTTTCCCCCTAGTTATTTACAAAGTGTTTGTGATGGCATTCAAGGAAGAAAGGCAATAGCACGTTGGTAAGTTTTTATGGCGAGGGCAGCGACTCCCTTTGTTCATGACAGGTTCTGTGGGGCTGATAGTGATTCGTGTGTCCCCTATTTGCGGGATGTGGCAATAATCAGAATTTCAGCTCTATGGGGTGAATTCCGGAAGTAAAAGCTGAGGGGGAAAGGGTTGAACACACACCTGAGCTCACGATATATTCTTGTCCTGACTCGTCTGCCCGGCAACCTGGCGCCCCGATGACCTCAATATCTATTCTTGTCTACACACGCACTGTCTGCCCACCAACCTGGTGCCAGGAGGGGGGGAAGTGAAAGCTGTGGAAAAGGGTTGAACACACACCTGCTATTCTTGTCTCAACACATCTCTAAGCAAGAATCAACTGGTTTTTGCAGCCTGTAGGGGGGGGGTAGGGGGAAAAAACCAACAGTGGAATGAATGAGAAAGTTGGTATTACACGACTGAAGCTCGATAGAGAAGGGTCGCAGCACCTCGACAGCCATGAATAAAAACTCCGACACCCCCATCCTACCTTTGATAGAGAAAGTCTCCAGCCATGGCGCGAGGAACGCCTAACTCCAACCAACAAGGCCGCCGTGACACTCCTAATTAACAATAATTATTTACCAATTAAGCAAGAACCAACAAGGCCGCCGTGACACTCCTAATTAACAATAATCAATTAACGATAATTATTCCCCAACATGTACGTAGTTGGACAGCTGGAGGGGGGGAGGGGGAAGGCCTGAAGGGGGGAGGAAGGGCTCAGCCAATCAGAGGAAAGTAGGTTAGGGGTGGGGGAAAATAACAGCCAATCAGAGGAAAGTAGGTCAGGGGGTGGGGTAAGAATAACAGCCAATCAGAGAGCAGGAAGCATGGTCACGTGACCTGTCTCGGCCAATCAGAGCGTGATTTACCAGGGCCACCACACTACTATTATATTCATTAAAGCTTACCATAATGTTAAGTGATAACGAGCACTACGTTAGACTTTACAATGTTCAATTAGACATAGCGTCCTATTTAAGTTAACGCGTGTGTTACAGAAATTAATCTTAGATAAAAATAAAAATAATTTCATGATGAACATTTCATACACTGGTACTACCTTCCTATTTCAATTAGCAAAAAACTTTTATAGAAAGTGAAAGTATGTCTGCACTATAAACCTCATCATAGTTGTTTTATTAGAAACATTAATTGGAATATGGGAATTTTAATAATATCTTCCGATCGTTTATGGTTGTTATAATGAGTTCAGGAAAAAAATACTGTGATTGTCCAAGTATTTTATCAGAAATAGTGAGAAATGTTTTAATATTTCCGAGTATTTGATTGAAGTAAACATGATATTAGCCGGATTTACCCTGCAATAACTTAAGGCTGTATCTATCTTGCGAGCTTTTGTCGTGAATTCAAATATCGTCTACACTTTTCACAGTGCCTATATTCAAAGAAAATTGCATAATACTTTTGACTAACAAGTTTCTCCAAATCCCTCATAGCCCGTAGTTTTATTAAGAGGAGAAGGTGGTATTATGGGCGAGGGGACTCAATTGTATCCACTCGGAATGGTATCCATTCCGATAGTTTTGTTTTAGTTACCCTTACTCAACTTTATTATAAAGTATCAATATAATAAAAAGACGCCAATGTGTGAGATTCCTAAGGAAAATAAATGTTTTTGTCATGGAATACCTTGAATAGATGGCAGAGTATCTTGGGTGATGTTATCCCTTAGTATCATCTTATCCTTTTAGCCTCGTAATGTCGTGGATAATATTAAATTACACTATCGCGTGAAATTATATCGTTTATATTCCTTATAAATATAAGCTTCATTAAACAAACTCTTTCATTTTTTTAAATCAATAAATGAACATTATTTGTTGCCAGGAAACATGATATATTTCAATATATTATAATAGTGGTTTCCTAGATACATATTGTGGTGTTTTATTCCATCTATATAAAATATTTATTTTCATACGTATGGTAAATAATTAAATGAAACTAGTTTTTAAATCAATAAATGAACATTATTTGTTGCCAGGAAACATTATATATTTCAATATATTATAATAGTGGTTTCCTAGATACATATTGTGGTGTTTTATTCCATCTATATAAAATATTTATTTCATACGTATGGTAAATAATTAAATGAAACTAGGTTTTTGAGTACTAGAATATTTAATACTCTATGCATCCTATTTAAAACTTCTAGTTGTGTGTTCCTTCGACAGACAGTTAAACAGACTCCAAATATCTACAATATAAGATCCATTCTTCTTTTAAAAAATTTAAAATTTTTAAATATAAAATTAGCCCTTTAAACACAAAATCAAAATAAATTGTTCTTCGAATCGAATCGAATCTTTTTTTTAAAGCTCTTGGCAATGTTAAGCCAGAATGAACACGATATGTTATATATACCTTATGATGGGTTCTTCAAGGTATTTTTAGTTTTATAATGTATGTATTGTTTGATATAAATAATTTAGAACAACAGTAGCCGAGTTGGCACCTCAGCCCACTCGAGATAGTATTGTGATGCTCATTGACCTACTTTCCATATCCATTTGATTTACCGTTATTCCCCCTCCAGACTCCGAACACGAGACGAATTCAGGTTAAATAAATGGTATAGCATTAGGTCCCAACATCGATTCCTGTGCAATTTTGATTTTTAATATAATATAAATTAATTGAACTGTGATTTATTCAATTCAGACAGTAACATAATTACAATTATTTTAGCTTGTCTGTAAATATTCATATACATGTTTTCTCAAATGTATTGAACCAAATCGCATGTGACTAAGTACATTTAAAGTAAGCAACTGTCCCACCTTTTAGTTTCCCAACCTCGACATATTTGTGTCCCAACATGTAGTCCCCAACAGTTCTAAACAGTTCTTTGAACCTACTGAAACTTATCAAGCCCAGAAGAAATAAATAAAATATTTTGGTTAGGCTCATATTGACAATATTATGTTTTAAAGCAAGAATTCTTATTACAAGCCAGGCAACGAAATACACCAATGAAGTTATGGTTTATTTCAGTCATTTCCGTGGAAACGAACGTACATTATTGGGTCGATTTTAAGAATAATTATATTGTTGGAGTTTTATAAATCAGATTTTAGATTTATTTTAACTCTAAATAATACACCTCATATAATATTATTAAATTACGATTTTAATACCCCCTATCATTAATAATACTAGTGGTTAATAAGGTTAATGAATTAAGATGTGTTTGTCCTCTTGCTTACTTATTAACTACCGAACAAAATGTCTTAATAAAACAAAGAATGAGGGTGTAATTGTAGTCCTGAATTAGGTGATAGTAAATAGAAAGTGCTTACATGTATGTTTTTACTTCTATTTTTCTTCATAAAAAGTATCATCATATATGCAGGCGTCACATATAAATATTTAAAGATTAATATATATAACTTCTGGTAGTTAGTGTGGACAACATTTATATTTACTATGATAATAAGTAGTCCAAAATTCATTCCATACTTTCCACCAGTAGAAATTACGAAGAAAAATATGATATACTTGAACTTTAATTTCGCAACAAATCGGAGCGCCTGTTAGTTGTTTATTTATTACTAAAAAAACTATTTACATGTCAACAAAACAATTTAAATAATTAAAGGAAATCAATTTAGATGCGTATAGAGGAATGAATAATAGTATTGAAACTTCAGTGGTGTTGCTCATGGAAAATAAAAAAATAATGGTGAATATTATTTACAATGTATTACTAAAGAATATGATAAACTCCATGACTAATTACTGTATGAAATGGATTCATATCTTTGGCACTCTTTGATGAAATGGGAATGCGCAAAACTAAAAAGTCATCTTTGTTTGATAGCTTTGAAATAAGAGTAGTTGAACTTGTTAATGCAAATATTACGTATGCCATCGATGGAGGATTTTAAAGAAAGTGGGCTAACCACTTAGTGAAAATAAGGGTTTTGTAATCCAGATGGATCCAATCGAACTTGGAGTACATTATCTCATCAGTTGATTGGGCGAGTTGGTTCTAGGGAAGAGTATCATTAGAGGAATGAGGTATCCACTGACACTCATCGCTGCAATGATTGCTATTGTATCCTCTCTCTCAGCTGACGACATTGCGGTCACAGATTTCTTATCTTGCATGATTCAGCAGCTTCGTTTATATTATAGAATCTTGAAATAATACTAAAAAAGTTTTTTAACATATAAACAAACTAATTGATAGATATATCAGTGTATAAACCCGATGGGTAGTAAGATGATGGGGTAATTTTTTTTTTGCAATATGAGAACAGTTATTTACAGGAAGATGCTGGTAAAAATAATTGATTAAATTTAAGAGAAAATGAACACAAACACTTATATAGTTTTGGCACGAATTATTTTCACTTTCAAATTTTGAAAATGTTTAATTTAGAATTTAGAATTTCTAATTTTGAAAAGGAATTATGAAATAAACAATTATTTTGATTAAGATTCTCTACTCGCAGATTTATTTGAAAATATTTAATTTTTGAAACCATTTCCTAATTTTAACGAAGAGTCTTCCTGTACAAGATGTAGTTCCTTTCTTCTCAAAATATGCTGTTGAGGGGAAATCATCAATTTTTCCAATCCAGCATTCTAAATATTTCTCTTTCAATATTAATATCTCATAATTTGGAATTTTGGAATAGTCTGAAACCTCGAAAAGAGATTTTCTTTCACTGCTAAAATAGTAAACGTTAAGAACTATGTACTTAATTTAGGACTGGTTTCCAAAAATTGGTCAAAAGTTATAGAAATGTTTAGGTCATCTGGAGACTGAACTTTAATTTTTATATTTTCGTCTAAGGAGATAGGTTTGAATTTAGAATTGTTGCTTAAATTGTTAATATTTTCGAACGAGAGTAAATCACTCTAACATTTGAACCAACACTCCATATATTAGTTTTTTTAAATTAAATTATTGTTACTGGGATTTTTGGTAAAGGCTTTTTCTTTTTCTTGAACTTATTTGATTGGTTGGTATAATTTTCGTAATTTAGAAAGTGAGGGTTGATTAATTTAAATTTAGTTCGAGACCGGATTCCAAAAAGTCCTCAAACTTCAATATAATATCTGGATCTGTTTGTAGTTTATGGTTTTTTCCCCCTGATTTGAATCACCTGAACCGCCAACTCTTCCAAAGAATTGCCTTTCGCGGCCATTTTCTACACTGCATCACAAAACTTCATCACTTATCTCAGAATCCATCTCATTTTAATAAAGATCACATGAACATACAGTGATTAAAACCCGTGTACGTTGATTTGGCAAGAGAAACCGCTATCATATAAATTAAAATAAAGTGGTATAAATTATTTGGTTAGTTGTTAAGTTAGTACTAATAATGGTAGGTAGAACACACATAGATCTATCACTATTCATATTAAACAAACACTCTAAGAGTTGTAATCCTTATAGTTGTAATGATGATCAGTTATTAACAATTCAGACTTCCAAAAAAGTACTGTTTCAGTTTACCATGCTCAACTTCATTATAAAATATCAATAAAATAAATAGGTACCCATGTGTTAGATTCCTACAGAAATACGTATTTTTATCATGGAATATCATGAATAGATGACCTAGTATCTTAGGTGATTATATACCTTATTGTCTTTTTATTCATTTTACTTGTATGTGAGGCTCCCATAATATCGTAGATAATACTATATTACAGTATTGCATGTAATATTTGTGTTTATATTCTTTATAAATTTTAGCTTCATAAATATCATTCTTTCTTTAAAATAAAGCAATGATTAATATTTGTTGCCAGAATAGTGGTTTCCTAAGTACATATTATTGTTGTATTTTATTTTATTTGTTAAAATATTTATTTTTCATATGTATGATAAATAATTTAAATGAAACTCTTTTGTGAATACCAGGATATTTTCATATTATATGCATCGCTTTTAAAGCTTTGTGTTGTGTGATCCTTCTTGAGCCAGTAGAACAGTTTCCAAAACTTTTACAATATAAGCTCCTATCTTCTTTTAAAAATCTAAACATTGTAAATATAAAACTAGCCATTTTAACACAAAATCAAAATAAATTATTATTCTTTCTCGAAACGTTCTCTTTTTTTAAGCTCCGAGAGATGTATAATTAGAAAAATTATGATATGATATAGAACGTAAAATTTGTTCCTCAATGTCATTCAAGGTTTATTCGTATGTATTGGTTGATATAAGACATTTAAAACAAAATGTATTATTGTGCAACAACAGCCATGCAGCGATCTAGAATAACTAAAGTTATAATCAATGTTAAATGAGTATGCGTATTTGCTACTATATTTTACCAGTATCATTAATAATTGTACTTGTACACGTTTCACTCATTTGTCACAGGGGGAGGCGAGGTCATTATTTTCTCTCTTCAGAATCACGAATATTTCAGAAAATACAAGATCTGTATAATCTTAAAATTATTTTAATAGATATAAAGATATAACATAATAATGGTACTTTTTTGACCTCGAGATCTAGATGAATATCTTCGTTTTATATGCTTTCGAAACAAAATAGGTGATTTTACGATTTTGTTTGGCTTATCTGTAACTTCGCCTAGAGCCGAGAACATTTTGCCGAGACCTGAATCCTGGTAACTAGAAGAGTGGTTTAAAAGTGTTATTTTGGAAATCATATATAAAGATTTTGATTAAAATTTGTATCCGGACACCTTTTAATATTACAAACAAATTGAAATGACAAATTTTTCAGCTATATTGACTTGGAGGGTTGTTAAGATTAACGGATATCAACAATTTTGATAATATTTACGCATTTATTAAAGATTAAAAAAACTATTTATCATTGATAAACTGTAAGAATATAAAATAAATCAATTTTAAAAATAACATATTTTGTTAACCAATAATTTCCACATGGATAAGAAAATATATAGTTTTAAACATATGTTTGGGGAATGAAGAGATTGTTTATTTGTTAGAATGTGATGGTTCTTAACTATTATGTTTTGAAAAAATATATATTATTTCGTTTATATTATCCAACTAGGTTTTAGTAAAAGTTTCAATTTTTATGTAAAAGAGCGAGAAAGAATGTCCTGGGCAACGTGAATTTATTTTTACACCTAATTGGGACAACAATTCTTTTAAATAAAACTTCATTATTTTCTCCTGTAGCTTATAACTTCTGACCTTTTCAAAAATATTAATATAGATATTTTCTCTTTGAAATTGTGAGTTATTATTCGTTTTATCTTAAAATATTTCATTGTGGGTTTTAAACAGTCTTTGAACTTTTAAATAGATTCAGTTTATTTAATAAGATATGTAAATACACTTCACAACCTCAAATATTAGAATATAATTAGTTTCAATCAAAATTATTAAAAACAAAATGGTGGCCCCCATTTATTAATATGGAGCATAAAATATACCATGTTTCCAATTTTTTTCCGTTAACTTATTTTGGCTTGTATGCATTGTTTAATACATTAAACACTCTGTCCATGTAAATCAAATGTGTGTGGTAGAAATGTGAAAATGAAAAACCATTTAAGAAAATTAACCTCCAGTCCACCCAACCGAGATTCAGACCTTAATCTCCCCGTCCTCGGAGGTCTAGCTCAACACGAAACTAGCGCATCTTTAAACTACGCCTGAGAGCTGAGAATGTTAGTAAAGTTCCCTAGCACTGAGACAATCCTGCCTATGAAGACTAATCACATCATTTGTGTTTCTTAGCGCTATAACAATTCTTCCTGTAAGCTTAAAACCAATCATATATATGCAAATCAGTGGTATCTTCTGAGAAATTAACAGTAATGCTGTAATCTAAGAGCTGTAAGGAGGATTCGGGAAACAAAGACTCTCAGCCAAGAATGTCAAAAGATAATTCGCCTGGAAATATTTAAAAAAGAATACCTCTAGTTTAGAATAATGGTTTTCAAACATTTATTATTTTTTCGTACTCTTATGATATCGTGGGTGATTTAGCGCTTCCCAAATGACCTCGTCTTTATTTACGACTTATTTCATCTTTAATTGAATAATCCACCTTTACAGCCTACTTCAAATTCTGACTTCATAAATGTACACCAAAACTGTGCACAAAACATTCCAAAATGTGTATATTACTTTCCCCAAGAGTGTTATGAGCACACTCCTGACTTAATAAGTGTAACATATCCAATTCAATTGGTTGAATGTAATTAAAAGTACACACAGGTAGCATTTTGGTTTATTTGAGGTCTTTAGCTTTCACTCCCTGTGCAGAATGATTATATCAGCACAATACATATAAACTAACCTAGATTTAGAATAAACACAACAATCAGCCCCTCAGCCATAAATTCATCACCGTGAGGGGGGAAATCTAAATTTTACGAATGATATTTTTCTCGGGCATGCCAGAAACCATACCCGGAACCCTTAGCTCAATAGAAAGGGAAACTACCAACTGAGCTATGAGGTCGGACTCACAGCTGGCAATACGTAAAATAAAAAATACATAAAAAGAGGAAAATGAAGTACTACATGGATCAAGCGTCCATCAGAACTTGGTGGGAGGAATAGGGTGGATTGTTAAACTCACGTTGAAATAATAATTAAGATCCTAAAACTATTTATTAAATAATAACTATGCTCCAGATTGTTCAGATCCGTAAACTGTGACAAGAGTAACAAAAGGGAGATTTTGTAGTATTAGGCCTATTACTCTTTTGCTGCGACAATGACTTATAGGTAAGACATTTACATACGAAAATAAATTTTCATTTTATCTTTTTCTGATAACTTATTTTGAATTTGTGAAATTACACTCCTTACTTTTGGGATCCATTTATAAATTTCTAAGTAACAACTAAAAGAACAAGGTTGAAACTCCATAAATATTCCATACTAAAAACAAAACACATCCTATCTATTATAGTAAAATTAGCCCTTCCTTCCCCAACCTAACACCCGCTTCTTCATCAGTGTATACTCTAAAAGGGTAGTAAATATGCTTCCCAAATACATGATGATACATGTGCCTAGAATGCATAAACTTAATCAAGTATGTATTTAATTAGTGCATAATTTAAAGCTAATTATTTATACTATTTTACAAGTAATCTTTATTTATTTTATTTTACTTGAGCTATAATAGCTTATTAAATAATCATTGTAATATTGATACTAGAATATTTGTTCAATAGTTTGGACAGTGTTTTATTGAGATAAGTATTCAGCAGGTCCTGGGTTGTAAACATCCTAGTTCATTGACCAATATTTTTTGGTTTGGGGAAAGGGGAAGTGTTGCAACCCCATGGACATTGGTTAAATTCATTAGAACTTATATAACTTTATTTGCTGTATTCAAGAAGGAGTTCCTTGGCTTCATAAGCTGGGTAGGTCTAGCCTTTTGGAGGAATAATTACTTAAAACACAATATTCTTGGAATACGAACAAATATTATATTACAAAATAATATAGAGACATTATTCATATATATTTATTCACAAATATTTAATCATTACTATTTGCACAGTTTATACTGACAGCATTGAATTTAGAAACGATTCTATATGATTAAATTGAGAAACTTCATGAGTAAAAGATAAATGTTTTAAAATTTAATTTTTTTTTAATTAATATTTTATAGATTATCTGTAATGCAAGATAAAAGTAAAATAAAAGACAAATTTTGATGTACGGCAGAGTAGTTTAATTGTATTTTCAAATTAATATGGAAGTTAATAGTAAAACCTTTTGAGTTGAGTGGGTGAGAAATAACCACTTTAGTAATAATTCCCCCCTGCGGGAAGGGGTTTAGAATAGTCCCGAAGTAACCCCTGCTTGTCGTAAGAAGCGACTAAAAGGGGAGGCTTCTGTGCAGGACGTACCTCGTGTGGGACAAACCTATCCTATGTCTTTCCTTTCACATCATTTTCTTCTTCCTTCACTTTCCACCTTTTTTTCACTCTTCCCCCTTCGCTTTATCTATCCTTACCTTTTTCTTCCTTTCCCCCACCGTTCATCCTGCACAGAGGCCTTTGGCCTTTTCGTTGACGACCTTGGCAACTAACCCGGCTCTTCTCTGTTTATTATTGGATACCACTGCCTTGAGATCCTAAATGAAAGTGCGCCGGTTGCAATACCTTAGTAGAAGGGCCTTAGGGATGACAATAACCGGGTACCCTACTTTGGGAAAAGATCGGTTGCGTTCATGAGGGCCCGGACGTAAAATTGGCACTTTCCTACACCCACTTGCTGCGACGACCTCTGTCTCGGCGATGCCCTATGCGAAGGTTGTCATGTCTAGCGTCGTATAGAGCCTCTCGTCGGGACAGTTAACAGGGCCATATGTGGTAGTACCCACTTGGATCACCCTGGGTCTACGATCCGAGTACTGTGTAGGTTGTCCCCAATCACGGCATGGCCGATAATATTGTCCCCGCTGGCATCGTACTGCCAAACCCTGCTGGCAACTCACTGCCCGGCCCCTCACAGGGCCGTAATATTGATAAGAGGCGGAAACGGGTAAGGCCGTCCAGCCCATCGATGGAAAAGGTCCATGAAGTGGTGAGGCCCCAGCCCCGCTTTCTGGTAATGTCTCGAGCAGAGGAAAACGAAAGTCTAAAGCGAGTAAGCCCATTTATCCTCGAAAGAGTGATAAATGGTGTAGCACAGTCGGACGTATCAATAAAAAAACTGCGTGATGGCACGATAATGATACAGACAACAACTGACTTCCAGTCCTCAAGAGTAATGGCAATCTCGGAAATCCGTTGAGCAATACGTCTCATATACCGGTGAAGGTGGAACCTCACAGGTTCCTCAATGTTTGCAAGGGAGTGGTCACTTGCTATGACCTCGACTGCGTGAGCATTGAGGATATCTGTGAGGAGCTTTCCCCTCAACACGTCACCGAAGTGTACCGTATTGGCACCAAAAAGAACGGACAAGATAAAAAAAACTGACACGTATATCCTAACTTTTGCGACACCTACCCATCCAAAGGAGGTCCGAGCAGGCTTCCACGTGCTCAGGGTCCGGCCGTATGTCCATAATACTAGGAGCTGTTTTCAGTGTCAGGAATTTGGGCATACGAAGCTGCGATGCCGTGGTAAGCCGACCTGTGCGGATTGTGGACAAGAGGCTCACGAAACACCATGTGAGTCTCCGAAGTTCTGCATAAACTGCAAGGGTCCACACTCTGCCTGGTCTCGGGCCTGTCCGAAATGGAAGGTAGAAAAAAAAGTCCTGGAGATTCAATCCGAAAAAAAGATCTCATATGCTCAGGCACGCAAGGAATACGCATCTAGTCAGGCTCCGGTATTCCAAACATCATACAGCCAGATTTTCAACCAAAACATTAACTGTCTCAATTGCCATTGCGCAGTAAATCTCGCTAAGACGTCATCACGGCCTGTGCCATTGGTCTCTGCTCGAGACATCCGTATTGAAAAGCGCCAACAAAGGTGTCGCCGAAATTGTCGATAGGGGCACAACTGCCACCTAAGTCGTCTCCCCCACCTGTACCACCCAGGAGGGCTCCTCGGGGAACACCCCCGAGCCCTCCGCGGGGAACCCCCCGAGCCCCCCTCGGGGAAATAAATTACGTGCGGCCACTGTTGAGTTGCTCATTGTCGCCTCTGGGCCACCAGAGCCCGGGATGAGTGGCGGAACAGGTGAGGCCGTAAAGGCGAGTCCCACTGGTGCCTTGAAGAAGGACCAGCGAGTGACCGCCGAAATAAATAATATTAAAAAAGCGTAGAAGGCCTTAACAAAGCCTTCGCCCAAGGATCCGACTACCCAGTCTCTCCAAAATAAACCGAAGCCTCTCCTGAAGCGGGAGGGCCCAGGAGAGACTGGGAAAGGCAAGAGGACCTAAAAAGGCCCTCAACCAATTTTTATTATTAAGGGATAGTGACATGAATTGCGAGGATATCTAAATATTATATTAACTAAGTATGACGCTACTACAATGGAATTGTAGGGGTTTCTATGCTCGTGTAGATGAAATTAAACAACAAATTTCTTCCCTGCATCATTCCTACTTGTGTTTGCAGGAGACCCACTTCCGCCCAAATGACAACCCGATGCTTCGTGGGTACGATGTGTATCGTACTGACAAGCCTTTCTTTGATCGGGCTAGAGGAGGTGTGGCTATATTCGCACGAAGCAATATATATCACACAAATATTAATATCGTTTCTGATCTCCAAGTGATTGCTGTCAGAGTCTCCCTCCCTTTGGAGGTAACAATATGTTGCATCTACCTCCCACCGGGAGAGCGTGTTCCTAAGAGGACCCTAGAGGCCCTCTTTATACAACTTCCCGCCCCCTATATCTTCATGGTAGAGGATATTCTTGTCTCGGGAAACCTGGTGTTAATGAACACCGGGACCCAGACACACTTCTCTACCTTTAATGGTGTATTCTCTGCCATCGACTTAACATTTTGTAGTCCCGGGATCGCTGCCCACTTTCTTTGGGAGGTCCACTCGGACCTATGTGGCAGTGAGCATTATCCCATTCTGCTCTCACCACTAGAAGATCCTCCCAGTACAGCGCGGATACCCCAATGGGTGCTAAAACGTGCTGACTGGGATCGATTCCGCGAGCTCGCTGTATTTGGTGAATCCCAACATCCTGACGTCGATATTAAGGCTGGGCATTTTACTTCGACGGTCATCGCGGCGGCGAGTGTTTCTATCCCTAAATCCTCGCCAAATCCTCGCCACCGTCCTGTTCCCTGGTGGAACGAGAAGTGTCGGTTGGCTGTTTCTGATCGTTGAAGTGCCCTTCGCCTCTTTCATCGACGTCCAACTTTGGAGAATCTGGAAACATTCCTGATTCTACGTGCTCGAACTCGCCGTGTTATTCGAGAAAGCAGAAGAGATTCTTGGAGACAGTTTATTTCTACCCTTACAATTACCACTCCCACAACTAAGGTTTGGGACAATATACGTAAATTAAGTGGTAACAAAAATTCCATTCATAGTATACCTGCCCTCATGTCTAACGGTTCGCTTGTCTCCTCCCCTGTGGAGGTCGCCAATGTATTGGTCTCGATATTCGCCTTTATTTCTAGCACTGCGAGCTACTCTAACGAGTTCGTGGTGCATAAGCGCAGCATCGAGCGCCTTACTATTGATTTTGGCCAAAGTTGGGGCAGGATTATAACTCCCCCTTTAGTAAAGAGGAACTTACCTATGCCCTGTCCCCGGTGGGCAATACAACTTCTGGCCCGGATGATATCCATTACGAAATGTTGTGCCAACTGTCCCCTGCTGGACGGGCGTTCCTCTTAGACCTCTACAATTGTGTTTGTGAATCTCGTTAATTCCCAACACTGTGGAGGCAAGCAACCGTTATCCCAATATATAAAAGTGGCAAAGATAAATTAGAGCCAACTAGTTATAGACCGATAGCCTTAACTAGCTGTTTATGCAAAATATTAGAGAAAATGATCAATAAAAGATTTATATGGTATCTAGAATCCCGCAATCTACTATCCAATAAGCAATGTGGCTTTCGCCGTAACCGATCAACGGTGGATCACCTGGTTCGCCTTGAGACAGCAGCTCGTGACGCTTTCCTCCATAAACAGCACCTCTTGGATGTCTTCTTTGATTTGGAGAAGGCTTACGAAACCACCTGGCGGTACGGCATTTTAAAAACCCTGTTTAATTGGGGGTTCCGGGGAACCTCCCTATTTTTATATCTAATTTTATGTCTGATAGACACTTCCGGGTAAGGTTAAACAACACCTTATCCGATGATTTTATTCAAGAAAATGGGGTGACTCAGGGTAGTATTTTAAGCACTACGTTATTCGCTATCGCGATAAATAGCATCGTGGACAACGTGCGCGTACCTGTCCGTTCATGTCTTTTTGTGGATGACTACACAATTTATTGCAGTTCATCGAGTCTCCACAGAGCTGAATGTCAGATACTATTAGCTGTCATTAATCTGTGTATATGGGCATCGCATAGTGGCTTTACCTTCTCAGCGGCCAAGACGACGGTAATCCACTTCCACAGATTACGCGGAATACAGCCAGCCCCCAATATTTTAATTAACCATGTGTTTTTACCAGTCTCGGAGAGCGTTAGGTTCCTGGGACTTTTATTTGAGTTTAAACTAACTTGGATCCCCCACATCAAAGACCTGAAAGCGAGGTGTATCAAGGCATTGAATTTGCTCAAAGTGGTTAGCGGCCGGTCCTGGGGTGCTGATAGGGAAACCTTGATGCGCCTGTATAGGGCCCTGGTCAGATCTAAACTAGATTACGGGAGCATTGTTTATGGCTCAGCTAGACCCTCGGCGTTAAAGATGCTAGATAGTGTCCACCATGCTGGCATTCGACTGGCTACTGGTGCCTTTCGTACCAGTCCAGTCGTCAGCATCTTTGCCGACGCCGGTGAGCCGCCTCTTTATTACCGGCGGTCCTATCTTCTGGCATATTACGTGTCGAAACTTCATTGCATGGCGCAGCATGTTGCCTATCGTCCTGTGTTTCATCCCCCTAACCGTGTCTTGTATGAAACCAAATGGCGTAGTACAAGGACGGTTGGGATCAAGATGCTATCGGTTTTCGATACGTGTGGGATAGTTTTGCCAAAGGCTATCCCCACATCACCAGGTCGTGTTTTCCCTGGAAGATACGCCTACCTCAATGCCATTTTGATCTTGCCAAGTTCCCTAGAGCGACCACCCCAAACTTTGTATATGAGAGGACCTTTAATGAGCTCCTCTCCACTCGCTTTCACGGATTCGAGCGCATCTACACTGACGGCTCTAAATCTGGAGCCTCCTTGGGATGTGCTTTTGTTGTGGAAGGATCCAATTTTAAATTTGGTTTACCTAAATAAACCAGTGTTTTTACGGCTGAATTATATGCCATTTTTAAATATTTGTGTTTTGTTTACCGAAGTAGTCACCGTTCTGTCCTCATCTGCACGGATTCCATGAGTGCTCTGTTGGCATTGTTCACTCTCTACTCCTGGAATCCCCTCGTGCAGATGATACATGAGCAAATTTTTAAAATTGATTCATTAAGCACCCGGCTCGCCTTTTGCTGGATTCCTGGTCACGCTGGTCTTCCAGGAAATGAACTGGCGGACCAGGCAGCCAAGTAGGCAGCACGCCTGCCTCTGGAGGCGAGTCTGGGTGTCATGTTTTTAGATCTAAAGGGTTATGTTCGGCGTGGAGTCTTACGCACCTGGCACGAGCAGTGGGTCTCGACCCCTGCTCAGAACAAGCTGCGGTCCATCAGGGACGGTGTGTCGCGATGGCCCTCTTCTATACGAAAGTCTAGAAGAGAGGAGGTCATCGTGACTAGACTCCGCGTCAGGCATACTTCATTGACCCATAGTTTTTTACTAAGAGGGGATCCACCTCCAGTGTGTGAGTTTTGTGATACTCCCCTTAGTGTGCATCACATTTTTGTGGAGTGTCGCAAACTAGCCCCTATCCGTCTGGCTCTTGATTTTAAAGGTGACTTACGTTTTTTATTACGCGATAGTGCGGATGGAGTTATTTGTTTACTCCGTTTTATACCCCAGGCGGAACTTTTTAATGCCATTTGAGTCACTTTTATAAAGTGGCTCTTTTGGATATTATCTCATATTGAGATCTTTTTAACGGTTTTATTACAATTTAACATGTTGTTTTGTCTTTTTAACGTATTATCATTTTAACATGTTTTGTCTTTTTAACGTATTATCATTTTAACATGTTTTGTCTTTAAACATGTTATATTTTAATATGTTTGTTTTGTCTTTTTATTGGAGTGATACTCTTGTGGTTTTCTTTTAGCAGGTGTATCACTTAATTTATACCAAGAGCCCATTTGAGCACTCCAATGGAGTGTCTCAGATGGTGAATGTTATATCTCTTTCCCCTATGGGGATTTTATTATGTTTTTAATATATTTCAAGGCCCTAATGACCTAGATGTGTTGATGGGCCGTTAAACAATAATAATAATAATAATAATAATAATAATAATAATAGTAATAATTACTGTGTTGGTTGTGTGATTTATTTAGGAATGAAAATTTTGTAGGAGGTTCATCAATATATAAAATAAGAATATGTTGAGTAAGCGAATAATGAAAACATTGGTATAACCTGTGTTGGTTTCTTGAGTTATGTAGAAATTAAAATTTTGCCAGAGGTAAATCAATAAATACAGATATAAATAGCATTATTACTAATCATACACCTAGGCCGTTGTGTTCTTGAGGAATAGGGTGTTTGCTGGTGTATAACTCGAGAGGTAGCTGAATCCCAGGCGCTTTAACCCCCATGCCCATGAGTTGCAATCGGCAGCCCAGTTATTACGTGCTAAAACAAATTCGAATATTCCGATATCAATAATACTGACATTAAATGTTTACGGTAAGTTTCGAAATTTTAGTAATAGTGATTATTAATAACTTCTTCTAACCATGTTACTACATTATATTTAATTTAAATTAGTTAACAAGACACATGAACAATGAAATTGAGCTTGAGACATCTGTCTTAGGGCACTGATACTCTACTACTGAGCTATCTATCCCATGTTTCATTCAGCTCATTACCCTCAGCGTTGAAGGCTTATACTGTGATGGACGTGTGGAACAGTCGGCTACATATGAACAACCAATACTATGCGAGCAATCATACTTGTGTCATGTGACACCTGGGAGGAATGTTATTCTGCTAAGTATGTAATACAAGATTTTAATTTTAACGTGAAATTCTAATGAATATCCACGCACATCACAAACTAAGAATCAAGACTCAGGGCCAGTTTCATAGTCAAATTAATACGCCTCAAGTGCGGCGCTACACTAAGTACAAGACGACACCTACCTAAACCAGAATGGAATGGGCCTTTCTCGCATTGGAAACTGGCCCATTCCATTCTGGTTTAGGTAGGTGTCGTCATGTACTTAGTGTAGCGCCGCACTTGAGGCGTACTAAATTTGACTATGAAACTGACCCTCAGTCTTAAATTATCAGTAAAAAATGACTAAACCGACCTAAATGACCTAAAACGAATCCCAGTTAACTAAATGTTATCGCATTAATGCAATAAGTAAAAGGACCCAGCCTCGATTCCTGTGATTTTTTATTTTTCATCTAATTTAAATTAATTGAACTGTGATTCCTTCAATACGGATTGTGACGTAATTACATTGGTTTTCAGCTTGTTTGTAGATATTAATAAACAGGTTTTCTCAGATGTATTGAACCAAATCGCATATTACTAAGTACATATAAAGTAAGCAAATGTCTAACCT
The DNA here is from genome assembly GCA_039000515.1 of Timema cristinae. Taxonomy (NCBI): domain Eukaryota; kingdom Metazoa; phylum Arthropoda; class Insecta; order Phasmatodea; family Timematidae; genus Timema; species Timema cristinae. Next base: position 27,017 of record JBCFYV010001900.1, on the reverse strand, counting down.
TGTAGTTTCCGAACCTCTACATTTTTGTAGCCGATCATGTTGTTCCCGGCAGCTCTAGACAGTTCTTCAAACCACCTGGAACGTATCAGGGTCAGGATGAAGATAATAAATATTTGGTCAATCTAAAATTAAAAATATTATATTTTTGTTCAGAAAATCGTAGTATAAGCTAGTAAATGAAATACACAAATAAAGTTATGGTTTATTTCAGTGATTTCCAGGGAAACAAACATGCATTATTTGGTCAATTGTAAGAATAATCTTATTGTTTGAAAGTTGTAAACCATATGTTAGATTTATTTTAACTCTAAATAATACACGTCATATAATGTTGTCAAAATAGATTTTATTGATATATTCCAGCAAGTACGTAATTCTAAATGATACAAATATAATATTTTGTCAGTACACCTAAATTTATATAAATTTAGTCAAATTGTAATATTAAAACTAACATTATTTTTTATTTCAATGTCTTGGTCTTAGCATTGTAATGGTCATTTTATCTTTTATTTAATATAAACCCTACAAATAGTTTATATTATTATCGTAGTACATATTGGTGGTCACGCAGAATAGACGTTAAGATCATTTAGTTTGGTTTGCCGATGATGGGTCGTTTCGAGCTCGAAATCCGCACGGCTGTATTGAAAGTGATTTGCACCTATCTCCATTTTTATAATAGCTTTCACTATATACATGTCGTAGTACGAATTACAATACTAACAAAGATTAAAGTATTACCTATAGTCCACTACAGCCAATCACTTATCCATTAATGTTATTTCAAGGGTAAAAACTCGACATTACTAACATCTTCATTGAGACTAGAGGTCAGCAACCGGAGGGCAGCATGACCATGCTTACAAATTAGATGGACCGTATTACTGTTACAAGTTTTTTATACATTTCCAAATTATATGAATAAAATAATATTAATTTGGGATGTACAATGACTCGAAATGGTTAATATTTTCTAATACATAATATTCGACAATTTAATTCGAAACTTGAATAGTACGCTCGAAATTACAATCATAAATCTGTATATTCAAGTGGATTTGACTGCTATTAAACCAGGACAATTGACGTTAGCAAGTAGTTAGTCGGGTATTATTATAGTACTTAAGAGTTAAATATCCTTATGTTTTGTTTGTCCTAATAAAATTTTGTGTCTATTTAGAATGGCAGTTAAAAGTGTAGGTTTTACACAATGTCATATTTAGACCTTTTGAAAAGGATTGTAAAAGTTTCACGAACTTACTAATCGGTTGTACGTGATTCCCTGAAAGTTTTAGAAGTTTAGCGAATTTGGATTTGCATCTAATGTATTTAAATTCAATAATGTGTTCAGCAAATCAAATAGAATGTATTACTCCGATCAGGCCTATGTATACAAACTTACATTGACATGTCAATTCTTAGATATTACTTTGATTTTCAGAGTTGAGTTTGATGGGCATTTCGGAAAACCTACACCTAAAAACGGCCATTCTGAACAGCAACAACATTTCAAATGATTTTTCTTTTTAAATCAATCCCTACTATCAAAATTAGAAAACTACCTCAACATGGCAAACTAAAACGTAAACCTCATTCCAACAATTCTAGCCTATTGGAACCACCATCAAGAAGATTAATACCGTAGATTCATATACCGTATTTTAATTCAATTCCACACCGTTGAAAAAATAACAATATATCTATCTATATTTACCCATCATATAAATTGCACATATATTATACTAGCAACAATATCTCAATTATAATTATTTTTATTTATTTTATTTTATTTTATTTATTCTATTGGTAGCTTACCACTTATTGTTATTCAGTCCACAAAATGTTAATACGTTATAATAAATAAAACTTTCACAAATCTTCCACCAATAGTATTTTAAACAAATCAACTTCATCGCACATAAGTTTTTAATTTTTATTAATAATTTATTTAATATTTCGTATACTATCTTCTAATTTCGCTTTACTATTCTAATGTTTAGATTTATTATTCTTGGGGACAATTTTATTAACATCTAAATAATATTTCATAATACATTGTAAACAATATCCCGTCCTAATTCATGTGTTCATGAAGGTGGCGGGACATTACAATCGTTTACCTATGTTGCGTCCCCTGATGGAAGCTTGAAATAACTAATGAAATCTATCCTCTATAAACCTCTATAGTTATGCAAACTCTATGTTTTTTGTTTGTTTTGTTTACCATGGCAATCAATGTTAGAAGCTATAAGAGAGAAGGACTCTAAGAAAAAGAAAATTGACGCGCTGGTTTTGAGACATGAAATAAATGTGAGTGTAAATACAAAGGATTGAATTTGAGGTATGAAGTTTTTCCGTACCATCAGCGAGCGCCGGTTGGAGTCGAGGACTGGACCTCGTTTTTCTCTCAAACGGGGAAGATTCGTGAGATGAATGAGCGGCTTTGTTCATTTTGAAGATCTAGAAGTGTGAGTGCTGCAGCCATGGTCCGAGAATGGTATGCAACTTATGTTTGGCATCATCACCTCAAATACTACAGGAAAACGAGTGAGATGTTTTATTATTATTGACAGTTCAGGACCAATAATTCGCGGTTACCACCAATTAATATATGTTATTTTACTTAAAGGCTCTTATGCCGCAATGTTTCACGGCTTAGATTTATAAATTACTCTGGTACCGGATAGGTAGGACTTTCTTTTAAAATTACAACTGCCACAATTAAAAAATATATATATATACACTCTTTGAGTATTTGAGTCTTAGATATTTAAAATTTCACTAAACTTACCATATGACTTTTTCTTTTTCTTTACTTTTATTTTGTTACATTTATGTTCCACCCTTCTGGTGAAATTGTTTGTCCCTTTTCAAGCTCATAATAGGAGTCATTTAATTTGTGAGTATCACTCAACTCACTGGTGCCCACCCTTTTATTTCACTAGTATTTAGAACTTCACGACGAGCTACAGGATCACCGTGGATATATATCAGAGGGTAAGTTTACCTGGTAATTATGTCTATCGTTACTGCTCCACATTAAAGCCACAAAAATATCCTTCCTTGCTACATAACCACGGATACCTCGAGAGGTTAGAGTCTCAGTTTTTTTAAGGTGCTCTACCGACGGAGTTGGTCATTGAGGAGCGAGGTTTTATATTACCCCCCCCCCCTATAAGATTACAACATTGATTTTCCTTAGAACTTAAAATGATTTAACATAACACTAAAACATGTCGTCATAAAAGACTAACGTTCAAATAAAGTGAAGGGAACAAAAGAATAAGAAAGTAGATTTAATTTATTAATATTATTTCTAAGTTGAATTATATATTTCTACAATCCAAATCTTAAATATCGTTACAATCTTTAAATATATGTACTAATGTATTCATGTTTTAAATATATACTAATTGAAACTTAAAATCAATTTGATAAAGGCTTGGTGCCACTTACAAATGATATTTTAAATTTCTTTTCTATAACAACATAAACAACAAAAATAACATTTTTATGTAAATGAATTATATTGATACACGTTTGTCATTTTTTATGAGTATTCTTCCCAGCTTCCCAGGTCTTTGTAATTCTTTATACAAATTGATTTAAATTCTTACTTGAAGTCCTTATTTATAATTACTTTCTAGATACTTTTTTGTAATTATTATTTTACTCAAATACCATAGGAATTGAAGTTTTGAGCAAATTATATTTTTTAAATGTAAATATGAGTACATTTCCTCTAAAATACCTCCCTCATTCTTAACAAATAAATGTTTTAAGTTTTTATGCGTATAACACTAAAGGCCAATGTGAAGAAAAAAGAAAATCTTATAGTTAAAGATTAATTTTATAGTGCACATATTTCTATACAAAATTACTCATCATTACACAGCTGTAGACTAATGTAAATATCACTACCCTAATCAACTCTACCTCTTATGGTTGTAGACTGTTGTCAATATCACTACCATTATGACATATTTTCTAACGGTTGTAGACTCTTGTAAATATCACTACTCTAATTACCTCTTTCTCTAAAGGCTCTAGACTGTTGTCTATATCACTACCCTAAAGCTTTCTTCCTCTAACGGATGTTGGCTCTTGTCTTTATCACTACCCTAATGGCCTTTTACTCTAACGGCTATAGAATATTGCCAATATCACGACATTAAGGCCTATTCCCTCTAACGACTGTAGAATTTTCTCAATATCTCTAACCTTATGCCCTCATTCTTTAAAGAATTTAGAATATTGTCAATATCACTATCCTAACCCTCTCCCTCAGATGGCTATAGATAGTTGTTAATATCACTACTCAAATAGCATCTTCATCTAACGCCTGTAGACTATTGTCAATGTCACTACCATAGTATCCTATTCCTTTAACTAATATAGACCTTTGTCAATATCACTATCCTAATAACATCTTCCTCTAACCACTTCAGATCGTTGTCAATATCACTATCTTAGTGTCCTCTTCTTCTGATGGCTGTATACTGTTGTAAATATCCAAATCCCAGTGACATATTCCTCTAACGGCTGTGGACAGTTTTCAGTAACACTACCCTAATGCCCTCTTCCTCTAACGGCTGTATACTTTTGTCAATAATACATTCATAGAGCTCTCTTCATCATTGAACAGTTTATGAATTAATACTTATTGCACATATTGCATTTATCCAATAATGGATCTGACTTTAACCTAATTCAAAAAATAAGTTCTGTATTGGTATAAATCACAGCGTAACTACCAATCATTGGCTAATTTAAAACTTTTGTGCACGTAGGAATGATTATATAATGTGCCTCCTCCCCATTTTTTTGGACAAATGCTTTAGGGAGTTTTTATTGGGGAGGGGGGGGGAAGAGTTAGCATTCGAGAAATATCTCTACGAAAGATAATCAGGCATATAGTACACGTATTTGAATGGACCACCATTTACGGAAACAAATCTTAGTGAACCCAGCCTAGATTCAAAACCCGACTTCTCAATTAATGTCAAGCCAGAATGGACTGGTTTTAGTTTATTCATAGACACCTCTCTATAGCTTACCCCAATTGTCTTCTGATTCTAGTTATGTTAATCTAAACGAATATTTATTACTTACTAAATAAGACCTAGACTCAGATGTGAGGATAACATTTGGATAGACCGAAGAGAGATTGGGTGAAATAAGGTGGACTGGATATAATTACCACAAGTTAGGGATAGGATATAATGAGGTGGAATGGATAGAATTAGCTCAAAATAGGGATAAGTTTTAATGAGGTTGAAGATAGAATTAGCTTGAGATAGGGATAGATGGCCTACTTTTGTGAATGCGGTAAAGAACTTTCAAGTTCCAAATACCATAGAGTAATTAAGTAAAAAAGTGTTAGTAATGCTATAAATGTTTTGGTTTGTTTTAAAATATTGTTAATTAGTGTGTGTCTGAGTGTATATATATTTGCTGAACTTTATAGGAATAAAAGTATCTGGTAGTTACTAAAGCTACTAAAACAATTTTAATATATCTATATGTAACCTTGTTACAACATGACACAGAAGAAGTTGTATCACTCACCTAGCCAGCCCCAGTTGACTCGTTCCGACACGTCTACAAAAAAAAATCCCGAGGCGCTCTACGTGACGCAATTCACATTCAACTAAGCCGGAGCTCGAGGTTCTCCGCTGGCCGTGATGGGTGACCCTCCCCTCCCCTTCAAACAAGTGAACTTCACTGAGCGCGAGTTGTGCGCGCGCCATCGGTCGTGTTCTAAAACTTTTATGGACAATATTTGTGCTTGTGACCGATTCTCGTGGGCTCTCGAGAGTGTTCTAGAACACCCCCTCCCTTCCATCTCTCCAAACACTGAGGATACATGATTACCGTAAAGTATATAATGTTTGGAGCCCAGAGTATTGTTACGCATTACACTCTGGGCTTACAAGGTAATAAGCCTATCTATTGAGTAGGCTCGACACTCTTTTCAAAATTCACTCTGATATTAATATGTTTATCTTTCAAAATTTAAACGTCTTGAACTTCAGTACTTATATTTATGAATAATGAATTACTATGATAAGGTATATTGCTCGTTGCCCATAAGGCAAAGTTAACTTGGGGTAGAACCATTCTGGCTCCATTTATTTTAGTACTTTTTTTTATTTCCGCATTACGGAAAGTTTAGTGGTCTGTGAACTTAATTGAGAAAGCCATGCTAACTTTATTTCTTTCCACCAGGACCTATTTTGAGTATTTGTTAAGGGTTGTGGTAGTTTATTTTTACCGCCTTGTTTTCTTTTAGAGGTTGCTTAAATGTGGGGCCGTGAGCCGGCAGGGAGGATAATTCTTGTGTGGACACTTTGTTGGTTATTAAAGGTAGGATAGTTTATTGTCATCTCTTTGCTTATATCTACATATATATGGTTATTAAATGTAAGGCCGTGGGCCACCCAGTGCATATATCATCGGAGAGAACTCCCTTTATTGCTAAATCTTAGGTAATTTAGTATACTCAGACTTTTGAAATTTATATTTTGCCAGCTATTTTTATAATGCCTATACCTTTGTTATGTTAAATACTTGTGATCTTCACTCACCTTAAGATTTATGTTAGTGCATGTGATGATTCTTTGCCATTAATTATGACATATATTATTTATAGTAGGATTGGAGACCAATTCATTTGAGTATTATTGTCATTATCTGATGAGGCTCTTTTGGGACGTCTACAAATAAAGGGCCACCTGGTATATGTTATTATTTTGTTGCCCATCTGGCCTTTGTGGTAATCCTTGTGTCTTGTTGCCCCTCTGGCTTATGTCCTCACTTGTAATTTAACTCTTATGTTCCACTCCCTCATTGTCCTGTATAATGTTAATTGTGAAATAAATTTATAACTCTCTTGTTCTTACCTCTGTGTGTTATTTGTATGGGATAATGTTGGGTGTAGGGCACACAAACATCAAGTCCTGCTATCTGCAGCTTTTCTGTTTATAGATATTATCAATAACTAAAAATAAAATAATAATATAATAAAATGTTATTAATTTTGGTTCTAACGAAATAAGATTGAATTTTATATATTGTTCTTCCAAACGAAAATCATGGTATTCAAGCGTACCGGGTGTGTGGGTACAGTCTGTTAGCAGTACCATCAAGATCCCTAACTAAGCACCACAACACCCAGTCGCCATTATTACAAATATGAAGAATAACCACAAGGGGTTTTATTTGGATATTCGCTACAAGCCCAATTATTCCCTGTCTCACCTGAGAAGTATCAACTATGCCCATGGGAAGATTCAGTAAATAAAATTATCTATAAACAAGAACGAAGTGCAGGTAACAAACATTGCCCAACGGCTAATTTATTGTAGTGGTAATTTACATGGAACCATATATTAAACATAATCTAATAAACATGGGAGACTCATCACTTCTGCTATTCAACTAACATAACAATGTCTAAGACCAGGCTAAACGAGGAATAGTAAACGACCAGCATCCCCGTCTATACATTATTACAATGTCAACAATAGGTAAATTTAACCTCACGCTAGCTATCGCAAAAGATTACAATGTTAGATATATTTCCCAAAACCCAGTTTACAACAGATAGCTCGCTAACGCCTGAAACCATTAACATATTCTTAGGTTCTTATTTTTGATAGATTTATCTTTACACCTCATTAAACCACATGTAAAGAAACATAGGGATATAAGATAATTGAAATTTATCACTTGCCGTTTATAAACAAACTAATATGCAAACATGTCCTACTAGACTGAGAGCATAAAAAAGGAGCATTAATTTTATATGAGAGATAAACTTAAATACCAACCAATATTTACTAAATCCCGCAAGATTGTAATAACAACAACCAGGAATTACAGCCATCTGACTGATCGCTAACTGTATTTTCCATATAAACAATCAAACTAATAATGGCATCTAACAAATAGTTTCCCTGGCCTTTGCACCAAGAATACAACCCTAAGCTGAATATTACAATAAGTTGGCACATCAGCACCACCGTTACAACCCTAACCTGAATATTACAATAATTTGGCATATCTGCACCAAGATTACAACCCTAACCTGAATATTATAATAATATGGCATATCTGCACCAAGATTACAACCCTAACCTGAATATTATAATAAAATGGCATATCTGCACCAAGATTACAACCCTAACCTGAATATTATAATGACGTGGTCTAAGATTAATTTCCTGTCATCCTAGGCAGACTTACGATCTATTAGTCCTAGGGCCCTACATATCGCCCATGTGAGCCTAACGTCTATCAGGCACCAAAGAGTGACTTCCTTAGCAAAACGTAAGCTTATATCTGATCTTACTCAGTGGAGGAAACAAGGGAAGGAGAGAATTACATCATAATGCGGTTACTATAATCCAATCATGAAGTCTTTATCTGCCCAAGCGCGTGTGCATAGCGCTGGTTGGACGGACACACAGTCAAGGGGGGTGGGAGTCACTTCGGGCCGCGGGAGACAGAGAGCCTTTCTTCTAACAGTCTTTTCGCGCATGAGCGCTTTTGATAGATGTATCAGTTCACAAAAGCACTAGAGCGCGTTAACTGTCACTTTCTCACACAGAGTTCGATGTTTGTTGACGCGTTGTTGATGTGGCGTGATCATTGTCGTTGTACGAGAATCCAGCCGGTCCGTTGAATAGGGTGAGTAAGATATGTAGTTGGTACCGGGTTAGTCTCTCCACGGTACAGTACATACACTATATATATCTGTAATGAAATCCCAAATGAAAAAAACTTTGCGAATTAGATATTTCTTTCACTCTTTTGACTGCCTAGTAAGGTTCATGCCAGTATGATTAATGTAGCTTCTGTCACATCTAGTGTAGTTTGCTAGTTATGGGGTGGTCAGGGTTAAAATACTTGCTGATCATATACTGAGGTGTACATTTAAAAATAGTTTTCCATTGTTTATCCCTTCAAATGTGACTACATATCTTCTCTAATATACGGATGTGATCCTTACATCTCATGTGTAAATACGCATTATAGTCTTTATGGCTAGCAAGACGCGATGTATGTAACAAAAATTACCTCGTAATAGAATTCAAAATATAGAAGTAGGAATTAATGAATTAATCAAATTTCAATTTCCGAAGTATCATTGTAACAAGTTTATAAAATAAGAATCTTATTTTAAGACTAATTTATGTATTTTATTCATAAACTTATTGTGTATAATTCTAATTTATTTGGTTAGATTTTCCCGCATTGGTGTTTGCATAATCTAGGGAGTCAATCTTGAATATATTGGTCTCCTGGTGACAGATATATAAGGAATGGAATTCCTTTCAGATGTACTTGAGGTGTTTTTCCATCCTCGATGGTTCCACGCTCTAAATTCACTAAAATAATGGAACAAATACATTTAAGTCAAACTCCTAAATCTTTACTTCATTAATTCTAATCATCGGATACCCCGAACAGGTAATAAAACTTAGTGCAGTAAAAAATTGTTTTGACATAAATAGATAAAAAAGTTTGACTCGGTAAGCTATAAATTACCTCGCAGACGTCCTGCTTTAACATAATATTTAATTCTACGATGCGTTATCTTTAAAATATAGATCACGAAAAAATAAAGTCGAAAGATTTCAACAGGGATCTTTTTCTTTAACAACCCTATATTTTAAGTTTTATTATTAAATAAAATGTGTGAAATTATGACATCTAGTTTTAACCACATATATATTATATTTGCGCAGTAATGAAACTATGCTTAATGAAAAAGATCTCTCAATTTATTCTTCCTTTAACAAATATATTAATTTCTTAATGAGCTAACAAAAGAAATTGTTAATACATTTGAGAATCAGCAGCGAGCATTTCGTTTACTTTGAGATATAAGATTCGTAGTTTTTATTTTACTTCTTTCTTAATTATATGATTAAATTTGATTGTGGGTGAAGGCTGAAACCGATACAAATCTTAGACTGAACAGAGAAGGAGATACATAAAACCACACAGGCCATTGTATTTTAAGCCGTGTGGTCTGACAACTAATAATAATTTCTAGCTGAACGAGGCGGACCTCTTGAGCTGAAAATCAGTATTTATTAATATCATATGTTTCGTAAATATGTTTATAGTTTAAAAGTGTATTTTAATTGGCTTACCAATATAAGCTTTATCGGTTTTGAAATGTTAAATAAATAAATCTTATTTGGCTATTATAAGTGATCACTTTGCAATCCTGGAAAATTTATATTTTATACCTCAGTTAATAATGATTTACCCTAAAAATTAAACACCCTTAAACGCACTCACTTTTAAACTCGATATTAAATTCCAAACTTTTACGTTTATTTAAATCGGTCCTTATATATGCCTTGTCAATTTGGCTTTCCACCATTTGGAGTAGTTGTTTCTACTAGTTTTGTAAATGATAAACCTCACTAAACTCGCTCCGAATTACTTCAGTTCCTAATAAAAATGTCAAATTTTAATATTATTTGGTTATCTGAAATAGTCCCTTACCATAGTTGCCAATTTCCAGTTTTCTACCTGACGTTATAATAGGCTAGTTGTTTCTATTAATTTTGAGCACAACCACAAAAGAGTTTCCAATCATTTTATCCTTTTATTTTTGTAACCTCACAGGTTCCTCAATGTTTTCAAGGGAGTGGTCACTTGCTATGACCTCGACTGCGTGAGCATTGAGGATATCTGTGAGGAGCTTTCCCCTCAACACGTCACCGAAGTGTACCGTATTGGCACCAAAAAGAACGGACAAGATAAAAAAACTGACACGTATATCCTAACTTTTGCGACACCTACCCTTCCAAAGGAGGTCCGAGCAGGCTTCCACGTGCTCAGGGTCCGGCCGTATGTCCCTAATACTAGGCGCTGTTTTCAGTGTAAGGAATTTGGGCATACGAAGCTGCGATGCCGTGGTAAGCCGACCTGTGCGGATTGTGGACAAGAGGCTCACGAAACACCATGTGAGTCTCCGAAGTTCTGCATAAACTGCAAGGGTCCACACTCTGCCTGGTCTCGGGCCTGTCCGAAATTAAAGGTAGAAAAAAAAGTCCTGGAGATTCAATCCGAAAAAAAGATCTCACATGCCCAGGCACGCAAGGAATACGCATCTAGTCAGGCTCCGGTATTCCAAACATCATACAGCCAGATTGTCAGCCAAAACATTAACTGTCCCAATTGCCATTGCGCAGTAAATCTCGCTAAGACGTCATCGTGACCTGTGCCATTGGTCTCTGCTCGAGACATCCGTATTGAAAACGCGTCAACCAAGGTGTCGCCGAAATTGTCGATGGGGGCACAACTGCCACCTAAGTCGTCTCCCCCACCTGTACCACCCAGGAGGGCTCCTCGGGGAACCCCCCCGAGCCCTCCGCGTGGAACACCCCCGAGCCCTCCTCGGGTAATAAATTACGTGCGGCCACTGTTGAGTCGCTCATTCTCGCCTCTTGGACACCATATCCCGGGATGAATGGCGGAACAGGTGTGGCCGTAAAGGCGAGTCCCACTGGTGCCTTGAAGAAAAACCAGCGAGTGACCGCCGAAATAAATAATATTAAAAAAGCGTCGAAGGCCTTAACAAAGCCTTCGCGCAAGGATCCGACTACCCAGTCTCTCCAAAATAAACCGAATCCTCTCCTGAAGCGGGAGGTCCAGGAGAGACTGGGACAGGCAAGAGGCCCTAAAAAGCCCCTCAACCAATTTTTATTATTAAGGGATAGTGATATGAATTGAGAGGATAACTAAATATTATATTAACTAAGTATGACGCTACTACAATGGAATTGTAGGGGTTTCTATGCTCGTGTAGATGAAATTAAAGAACGAATTTCTTCCCTGCATCCTTCCATCTTGTGGCCCTGTTAACCCTCCTGGCGGGAAACCCCACACGACGCTAGACATGACAACCTTCGCGTGGGGCTGCGCCAGGAGAGAGGTCATCGCAGCAAGTGGGTGCAGGAATGTGCCAATTTTACGTCCGGGCCTTCGTGAACGCAACCGGTCTTTTCTCGAGGTAGGGTACCCGGTTATTGTCATCCCTAAGGCCCTTCTACCAAGATATTACAACCGGCGCACTTTCATTCGGGAGCTCAAGGCAGTGGTATCCAATAATAAACAGAGAATAGCCGGGTTAGTTGCCAAGGTCGTCAACGGAAAGGCCAAAGGCCTCTGTGCAGGATGAACGGTGGGGGAAAGGAAGAAAAAGGTAAGGATAGATAAAGCGAAGGGGGAAGAGTGAAAAAAAGGTGGAAAGTGAAGGAAGAAGAAAATGATGTGAAAGGAAAGATATAGGATAGGTTTGTCCCACACGAGGTACGTCCTGCACAGAAGCCTCCCCTTTTAGTCGCTTCTTACGACAAGCAGGGGTTACTGCGGGACTATTCTAAACCCCGTCCCGCAGGGGGGTTTATGTAATATAAAATCAGTGATAATAGCTAATAATAATTATCTGTAATAAAGAGCAAATCTAAAACGCATGTCTTTATTTTTTTCAATGAATCTCCAGCGTCATCTCATAGTTTCATCAGTCCCATACAAGCCTGTTTATTATTTTAATTTGTTGGAATATACTTCCTATTCCATGTCCCATATGGCGGGTCGTCTCGTGTGAACGAATGTATGGAAACATCTACATCTTTTTCCCATAGAGGCTGCGTAATACCCTGATAAATCGTAAGTGCTATATCAAGTTTTTATTGAACCTTAATATCTGATTAGGATTGTAAAGACTAGTAGTTGCATGCTTAATACCTCACGCCAAAACACAAATCATTAAATATCTTGGAGCGAAAACAACGACCATTATATCTAACCAAGTTTCTGGGAGCCCCAAAAATAGCCCATACTCTATGAAAGAGCGCTTTAACATTAGTAGAGCCCTCTATGTTTCAAAGAAGAAGAATGACAAAACATTTGAAAAACATTAATAGGTTTAATTACTCAGGTATTCCATAAATAAACGAGTGATGGGTCCTACAAAATCAGTAAAAACATCAGTAAAAACAGTATCATACCCCTTAATTTAGTGGGAACAATAATTTCCTGCCTTTCTTGTTCTTCCCGTGCACGCACAATAAAATTCTATTCGTGGTAAAGTTCTCGACCTTATCACCCTTCCCCAGACGATCAATTATGTTATTACAGTTAGGATCTTCTAGCTTATCTGCTAACGAAACAAGGAATCCAAAATAGAGCTGATAGCCCCCACCCCACCCTCAAATGTTTAAAGGCATTTTCAAAAGTGTGCATTGGGTAGGGGTCAATAAATCTGGTTATTCATTTTACCATAGTCAACTATCAACCTATGTCCACCACCTTTCCTATGGATTATAAAGGCAGGACTATCATATGCAGATCGAGAAGGGCTAGTCAATTTTTGATATAGCAGGTCCTGAACTAAGTCTCTAAAGGCTTGTAATTTAGGCGGTGATCAAGAATAAAGAGGAGATCTAGCTGGTCAGAAATCTGAAAGAAATATATTTAAAGGGAGATTATCACATTTACCCCAATTATTTGATATGGTTTCTGAAATTTTTTGAATATTTGCACTAAGTTCAACGGGTTGTTTACAATTCAAAATACTATCCTTCTTTTCTCCCAATTTCTAAAATTTAATTTTAGTGGAGGGTAAGATTTTGAAATAAATATGATTTCTATTTAAATCGATTTTACATTCAGTTCTAGTTAATAATCAATTCCTAGTATTATATCATAAGGTAAGTTGATGACAACAGAAAATGAATGTTTCCATGTGAAATCTTTAACTCAAATTGAACAATAAACAATTTTATCAACAATAAGATAAGTTCGATTTGAAATAGCAAAAAATTTATGTTGACAAGAGGTACAAGCAGAAAAATGAAATCTTGCCACACTATCCAAAAAATTGAAACTCATGAAGGACGAACTCGCTCCAGTATTTATTGGTGCCAAACAGGACACAGAATTAATTGATACTTTAATAGTGACTTCAGATACACATAGTAGCATATTGCGTTGTCCGGCAAAGCCATTTATATATATATATATATATATATATATAATATATAACACAAATCTGAGTAATTTGGCCTAAACAGTGTGAAGTACATATTTTTATAAGTAAAATTCTGAAATAGTCTTATATCTAAGGCGCTCCACGGCTCAAATCAAAATTTTTGTCAAGAGCACAAAGCAGGACTTTGATTGCAAAATCGATTCTACATCAAACCATATAAGTGTGCATATGCATTAACCCTAAAGATTTGACAAATTTAAACAAAATTTAGGGATTAATCATACGTTTTATTTAAGAAAAATCATGCCATACACACATATTTAAGGGGCTACATGGCCCAAACTATAATTTCTGTCAAGAATACAAAGCGGGGTCCTAATAGAATAATCAATTCTTTATCCAACTATATAAGAGTGCATAGGCCTAGATCCTAAATATCCGAGCAATTTGAACCAAATTTGGGGATAAACGTACTTTTTTTTTTTTTAAGGAAAATCTTGCATAACAAACTTCATAAAGATTCATCGTCAAAATATTCTTTAGAAGGGAAATCATCACTTTTATCTAACCCGCTATTCTTAATATGTTTATTTTGGTATTAATTTCTTATAACTTGAAATTTTGGTAAAGTTCCAAACATCGCCAAGATATTCACATTCACTGCTAAAATAGTAAGGGTTGATGAACTTTGTAATTAATTTAGGACTGGTTTCCTAAAATTGGTCAATATTATATACATTTCTAGGGCATTTGGATATACAATTGTAATTTTTATTTTCTCATCCAAGGAGATAGTTTTGAATTTAGAATTGTTCCCTGAATTGTTAATCTCTTCGGACGAGTGTAAATAACTCAACCCGTAGAGCAACAACTTTATTTATTTGTGTTTAGAAATTAAATTATTGCTACGGGAAATTCGGAGGTGGTCATTTTATTTTTCTTGATATTATTTGATTGTTTGGTAAAATGTTCGTAATTTAGAATTGTGGTTATTTCAAAAATATTAGGGTTTATTTAATTAAAGCTTAGATTCAGACAGTATTCCAAAATGTCCTCGAACTTCATTATATCTGAATATTCTTGTAAATTCATATTTTTTTATTCTCTTGATTTGAAGCGACTGAATTGTCAATTCTTCCAGCTTATTGGCTTTCTCGCCCATTTTATCTCAGCATAACACAACTTCATAATTTATCTTGTAATCAATTCGTTTTAATAAATAAACCTAAAACTACCATTGGTTAAAACCCGAGTACACTTATTTGGCAAGATAATGATCTATCAGGTAACTTAAAATAAAGTAGTATCATTATTTGGTTGGTCATTAAGTTAGTACTAATAATGGCAGGTAGACACACATAAATATATCACTATTCATTAGAAATAAACACTCTAACAGTTATAATCCTATGTGATGATCTTGTAAACAATATTCCGTCCTAATTCATGTATTCATGTAGATGGCGGAGTGTTGTGATCCATTTCTCTATGTTGCATCCCCTGATATATAGAAATTGCACTGATACGCGTGCTCAACTGGATTCTTGTTTGTTCTCCATGTCTCTACTACTGAACTTTGTACATCACTATTTTATTCTTATTTGTTTCCAAGAGTAATGACATTATTTCCTCTTTATAACTTTCATGGTTTTTCAACCACCAAGTTTTGTTTGGTTTGGCTACCATGACAACAATAGTAAATAAGATAGAAAAAGAAGGTCTCTCAAAAAGGACGCAATGATTTTTAGATGGAACAAACTGTAGTAAAAATACTAAAAGTTATTTTTATGTGATAAATTTTCTTTTCAATCAACTGGCACTGGCTATTTGTAAAGCCTGAACTATACTTGATCCCAGACAAGAGAAGTTTTTTTCTAAGATTAATAAGTAACTTTGTTTTTTTGAAGATATAAAATGTCAACGCTATGGCCATAGCGAAGAACTTTCCTTTGCTTCGTGTGTCTTCGCCATCAAGACTACAGAGAAACCAGTAAGATCTTTCCTTTTATTATTAATTCAAAACTACCAAATTATTTGTAAAGCTGATTAAGGTGGATGATATTTCTTTCTGTATTACAACAAACTTAATTACTCAACCTGAGTCATTCCTACATCAGATTATTATCTATATTTATGATTAGATTTTTTTACGTATGTTAATTACTTATCTAAATAGTATCATGCCATAGGGTTCACCGGTTAGCGTTGTATTTTATCTTGGTACCAGATAGGTAGGATATCTTAGCAAATATTGCAACAATTAAATTATATGTGCCCATTGATTATTTTGTGTCTTAGTTATATTAAATTTCTTTGTCCTACTATATGACACATTTTATTTTTTAACTAAAAATAACAAAAATTTATAGAGTTCTTAATGATATTGTTTTATTTAATAAACTTTCGTTTTTTCTACGCTTATGTTCAACCTTTTGGGTTTGATTTTTATTCTTCCATAGCTATAACCAGAGTCCTTTTATTTGTATCACGTAATTTATTGGCACCCCCTTTTTATTTCACTTTTATGTAATACTTTATGGGGAGATCCAGGACTACCATGGATACACTTCAGGGAGTGAGCTCCCTGGTAATTATATCTGTCTCTACCGGCCCACTTTTAAACCACCAAAATACCCTTCTTTTCACATCACCGCGGATACCTTGAGAGGTGGAGTCTCACCTACGTACTCTACCGACCAAGCTGCTAGCTAGTGGAGAGGGTGGTGATACAAGGTTCGTTACAATCTAAATTGTAATTTTTTGTTATCCATTTAGCCTCGTTTGTGAGCGTCCCGTAATGTCGTAGATAATACTGTATTACACTAACGCGTGTGATATTGGCGTTTATATTCCTTATAAAACCTAGATTCATTAATAACACTCTTACATTATTTAAAATTCAAGGAATGATTAGTATTTGTTGCCAGGAAACATGATGTATTTAAATATATTATAATAGTGGTTTCCTAGATACATAATATTGTTGTGTTTAATTTATTCTAGTTAAAATATTTATTTTTCATATGTATGGTAAATGAATTAATTGAAATTAGGTTGTGAGTAGCAGAATATTTTTATAGTTTATGCATCGCTCATTAAAATGTTATGTTGTGTGTTCCTTCACCAGCAAGTATAACAGTTTCTTAGAGTTTTACAATGTAAGACCCATGCTTTTTTTTAAATTTAAAAATTGTAAATATCAAATTATCCCTCTTAACAAAAAAATCTAAATAAATTGTTCTTCTGATTGGAATATTTTATTTTTTAAAAGCTTTGGACAATTTAAACCCAGAAAGAAGACGATATAATATAGACCAGATGATGAGTTCTTCAACTTCTTTCATGATTTATTTGTATGTATTGGTTGATTAATGTCATTTAGAACAAAGTTTATTTTTGGGGCACAACATCTATGCAGTTATCTAAAATAACTAATGTTATAATTAACTTAAAAGTTGTATATTTATTTGCTATTAGATTTTACCAGTATTATTGATTGGAGATGATCAGGTTTCTCCCCTTTGTCACAGAGGCTCACGAATATTTCAGAATTTGTGAGATTTGTATAACTATTAAATTATGTTCATATACATAAAGAAATAACATTGTAATGGTAATTTTTTGACCTCGAGATTACAATAAATACTTTCATTTTATATGCTTTCGAAACATAAAGCGAAATTCCTGATTCTGACTTGTCTGTATCTTGGCTTAGAGCCGAAACAGTTTTTCCGAGTGTTTAAACCTGGTATCTAGAGTAATTAAGTGTTTATCCATAGGAGTGGTTAGAATTATATATCCAACCCTATAGTGGAGGGTAATTTACA
Source organism: Timema cristinae (assembly GCA_039000515.1). NCBI lineage: Eukaryota > Metazoa > Arthropoda > Insecta > Phasmatodea > Timematidae > Timema > Timema cristinae. The sequence continues at coordinate 9,167 of JBCFYV010001900.1, read as the reverse complement.
AGAGATTTCTTTCTAAATCAACAATAAAGATTTGAATCGAAAATTATACCCAAAAACATTTTAATATTACAAACAAAATGGCGCAACCAATTTTTCCGATACAATGACGTGGAGTGTTTTTACATAGGCGGATATTAACAATGTTGATAGTATCCACCCAACTATTTGAAATATGACATTATTCATCACGGAATTATTGTAAGACTAATAAAATATAACATGTTTAAAATAAATATATTTTTATAAACCAATAATTTCCTAAGTAAAGGAAAATATAAATTTTTAACACATGTCTGGAAAGGAAGAGATTGTTTATTTGTTAGAATGTGATGATTTTTAACTATTGTGTTTATGCAACAATCTATATTATTTCGTTTAAATGATTTTATGTATTTTTAGTAAAAGCTTCTATTTTTACTTGAGAGAACGAGAAAGTTTGTCCGAGGCACCGTGCATTTATTTTTCCACCAAAATTGAGAGAAAATATTAGTTTCAAACTAAAATTTCATTATTTGATCTTATATCATATTACTTATGACCTTTTCAAAAATATTTTTGTGTTATTTTTTCTGTGAAATTGAGAGTTATTATTCGTTTTAACATAAAATATTACTTCATGGATTTTATAATTTCTCTGAACATTTAAATGGATTCAAATTATTTAATACCTTATGTATTGACACTACATTATTATTATTATTATTATTATTATTATTATTATTAGCACCGCGTCTTACTACCCATTCGGGTTATACGCACTTACGCTAATGTGTAATGGTAGGGTGATTGTGAGATGAAATGAAGGACCTACAGTTTAACGTGGAATCCGAACCACGGTGGCGGCCTGGCATTCCACACATTCACAAGATGTCTTGTCAGAGGTGTATGAAGGGTTTGGAAATCAGATAAATCTGTGCCGGGACCGAGGATTGAACCCCGGTCGCCAGCACAGAAGTCTGACACCTTACCCCTAGACCACCAGGTCACCGTTATTGACACTACACACCCTCATATAGTTAAAAAGCATTATTTTCAATCAAGATTATTGAAAAACAAAATGATGGCCCTTTCTTAATTTTAATCATGAGATATACCATGTTTCCAATTTTTTTTCCATAAACTTATTTTGGTTTGAATGAATTGTTTATAAAATTCAATATTATATTCTTGAAAATCCACATATATGTGAAGAGTGGAATTGGTAAACCATTTAGGATAATGCCTCCCCAGTCCACCCAACCGAAATTATATCCTTAATATCCCAGTCCTCAGTGGTTTATTTTAATACGCAACAAGTGCGTTATTAAACTACACCTGACAGCTGAGCACGTTAGTCTAGTTTCCTAGGACAAAGATAATCCTTCCTGTGAGAGCTTATCAGATCAGTCAACCACCCTAGCACTGAGACAATCCTGCCAGAAAGCTGAGAAGATCAGTCTAGTTCCCTAGCTTTGAGATAATCCTGCCAGAGAGTTGAAGATATCAGTGAAGTTCCCTAACTCTGAGACAATCCTGCCTATGAGACATGAGCAGATCAGTCAAGTTCTCTAGCACTGAGACAATCCTTCCTGTGAGAGCTGATCACGTCAGTTGAGTTACCTAGGAATATGATAATCCTTCATGTGATCTAAAAACCAATAATATATATCCAAAGAACTTTAAATTGCATTTAACACATTTTTCATAGAAACATTTATATTAATAATTGTAACGGATGGAGCCGAGCTCCCCAAATGCTGAATTTTCATTCATTCAAACTCTTTTGTGGTTGTTGACGAGCGAAACTCTTCTCCCATAGTTCTAATCATATCACAGACATTCTCGTGTTTTTTGTTTGTTTGTTTTTTTAAAGAAATTTAAAATAATATAATATTAGTCCTACCATTGACCGTATTGGACAGGAGAAGCTTGTGTTAGTGGTAGAGACAGAACTCAAGTTGGCATTGGAAAACATTGTTTTACGTTGCTTGGAGAATTTTTTAAACTAGATTAAGATTTTTACTGTTGAAAGTGGTAGATTGTATTTACATTTCAAGTTTTGAGATTTAACGTTATATATTTTGATTTTACTGTAATAAAAATAAATCATACTCATTTTTCCGTATCAATTTTGTACATAACATCTGGCGACCGTGACAGGAATTATTCTGAAAAATGAGTGATATTAACAGTTTGAATAGGAAACGTGTTGTATATCGCAGAACTTTTACAAAACCAACAAATTCACTAAAAGCGTTGCTGGAGTTGGAAGAAATGAATATAATCGCGATCCAAGGAAATTATACGTTGCGAGAAGAAAAGGCTAACCTTGTACACAATTTGGATCAGGAGAAATTCCATCACCTCATAGAGACAGAGGCGACCGAAGAAGACCTGATCAATAAGGTAGAGTTAGTGGACGACTACAAACTTAATTTCCATGTTTTAGCAGCTGCAGTCTCCGATGCTGTTGCTGTTCGGAAAAAGGAACATGAAAGAGAGGCTCATTCCTCTCTAAGTACTAACCACAATTTAAAAAGTAAATATCGTCTTCCAAAGATTGAATTCCGTAAATTCAGTGGAAATTTACGAGATTGGTTGGGTTTTTGTAACCAGTTTCAAATGATTGACGAGGCTAAGGAGTTAGATGATGCAGACGAATATGAATATCTTATTCAGGCTACGTCACCCAATTCCAAAGCCCGTGATATTGTTAACAGTTTCCCGGCCACTGGAGAAAACTATCCCAAAGCCATACGCTTTGTTAATGATTCTTTATTTGTAGTGGTTTACGCTAGAGAATTATTATCACTAATGTATAACAGCAGCTTTTCTTATGTTTCTTCACTGTATTATAAAATCTAAACTTACCTTAGTGCTTTGGAGAGTCTAAGGGTAACCTCAGAGAAATATGCTGTGATGTTGTTTCCTATGATAGAATCACGTTTGACTATAGATATGTTACGCGATTAGCAAAGGAGTGGTAGAGGAAAGGAAAAGGAACCTGAAGCAAGTCTTAGGAGTTTGATGAAGTTCTTGGAGAGTGAAGTAGAAGGAGAGGAGAGGATCAAGCATGCTGTCAAAACTCCACCTAAAGGTACCATCACTTCTAAACCATATAAGTTAAAAGGCAGGAAGAAAGATTCTGAAAGTTACAATGAAGATACATCACCTTCAGCAGCTGCTCCTGTAGAGTGTAGTACTTTGGTAGCATATAATATTGTGATAAGTCTCATGTTAGTGATAGCTACTTCTTAGCAAAACAGATGTTTTAGGGGAAAGAAAATCCCTTTTGAAAGATAAGAAAGCATGTTTTCTTTGTTTGAAGGCAAGTTATATTTAAAAAATGTGCAGAACTATGTTAAAAGGTGATTTCTGTTGTAAAAGACACAACAGTCTAATATGTTAGGACTCAGAACACTCAAGGGATGCTTCTAATATGAATCTTCAGTCTCATTCTTTGAAGTACTACAAAGGGGAGAGTGGCAATGGTTTGCCGAATGTGATTTTGCAAACTTTGAAGGTTATGATAGTTCGAGGCAGCTGTCTTGTAGAGACCAGGGCACTGTTTTATACTGGTAAACAGAGATCTTATATTCTTAAATCAGTAGCATAGAGGTTAGGATACCCTTGACAACGCACTAAGACACTAAGATATTTGCTGTTCGGAGGTGTAAATACCGCAAAAATACGACATTCATGCTATAGGATATTTTTGGAAAGTTTGGGGAAACCTTATAAATGCAATTTTAAAGTATTAGGGAAACAATTGATTACAGGGTACCGTTATTTTAAAAGGGGTTCATGGTTGAAGGCACTTAAGGCAAATAAAATACAGATCAATGATAATGAAGGTCCCATTGATATATTAATAGGAGCTGAAGTAGCTGGAAAGTTTATAACAGGACAAACCCCCCTGCGGGAGGGGGCTCAGAATAGTCCCGCAGTAAACCCTGTTTCTCGTTAAAGGCGACTAAAAGGGGAGGCTTCTGTGCAGGACGTACCTCGTGCAGGACAAACCTATCCTATATCTTTCATTTCACATCATTTTCTTCTTCCTTCACTTTCGCCTATATTTTTTTCACTCTTCCCCTTCGCTTTATCTATCCTTACCTTTTTCTTCCCTTCCCCCTGCCGTTCATTCTGCATGGAGGCCTTTGGCCTTTCCGTTGACGACCTTGCCTACTAACCCGGCTCTTCTCTGTTTATTATTGGATACCACTGCTTTGAGCTCCTGAATGAAGTGCGCCGGTTTTAATACCTTAGTAAAAGGGCCCTAGAAATGACAATAACCGGGTACTCTACTTTGGGAAATGATCGGTTTCGTTCATGAGGGCCCGGACGTAAGATTGGCACTTTCCTACACCCACTTTCTGCGACGACCTCTCTCTCGGCGATGCTATATGCGAAGGTTGTCATGTCTAGCGTCGTATAGGGCCTCTCGTCGGGACAGTTAACAGGGCCATATGTGGTAGTACCAACTTAGGTCACCCTGGGTCTACGATCCGAGTACTGTGTAGGTTGTCCCCAAATACGGCATGGCCGATAACATTGTCACCACTGGCACCTCACTGCCCGGCCCCTCAGAGGGCCGTAATATTGAGGTGGAAAAGGGTAAGGCGGTCCAGCCCTGTCACTGTGGAAACCCAGGAAATCATAAGGCCGCAGCTCCACTTCCTGGTGATGTCTCGAGACGATGCCATTGGAAAACTTAAGCGCGTCAGCCCATTTATCCCCGAAAGAGCGATAAATGGTGCAGCAAAATCAGATGTTTCTATAGGGAAATTGCGTGATGGCAGTTTTTTGATACAGACTGTTACTGACGTCCAGTCCTCAAACATCATGGCTATTACTGAAATACCGTCGAGTAATACGGCTTCAATACCGGTGAAGGTGGAACCTCATGGGTTCTTCAATGTTTGCAAGGGAGTGGTCACTTGATTCGACCTCGACTGCACGAGCAGCGAGGAGATCTGTGAGGAGCTTTCCCCCCCAGCATGTCACCGAAGTGTTCCGTCCGTATTGTCACAAAAAAGAATGGATAAGAAAAGAAGACGGATACGTATATCCTCACATTTGCGACTCCTACCATTCCGAAGGAGGTCCGAGCAGGCTTCCACTTGCTCAGGGTCCGACCATATGTCCCTAACAGTCAGTGCTGTTTTCAGTTCCAGGAATTTGGGCATAAGAAGCTGCGATGACGTGGTAAGCCAACCTGTGCGGATTGTGGACAGGAGGCTCACGAAACATCATGCGAGTCTCCTAAATAATGCGTCAACTGCAAGGGTCCGCATTCCACCTGGTCTCGGGCCTGTCCAAAATGGAAGGTAGAGAAGAAAGTCTGGAGATACAATCCGAAAAGAAGATCTCATAGGCCCAGACACGCAAGGAATACGTATCCAGTCAAGCTCCGGTATTTCAAACTTCATATAGCCGAATTGTCAGTAGGAATATAAACTGTCCCAACTGCCGTTGCGCAGTTAAACTAGCTAAAACGCCAACAGAACCAGTGCCATTAGTTTCTTCTCGAGACATTTATGTTGATTCCGTACCAATTTCTGTGGCGCCTAAAATTTTAAATGGGTTCAAACCGCCAAAACGGTCTTCTCACCCACCTATACACCGAGAGACCTCCTCGAGAACCCTCCTCGAGGAACCCTCCCGAGCCCGACTCGTGAAATTCCCCCAGGCCCACCTCGGGGTGCCCCCCCGAGCATTTCTTGGGGTACTAAAACACGGGCGGTCGTTGTTGAGCCTCTCACACCCACCTCTGGGCTTCCGGAGGTAGGGTTGAGTTGCGGAACAGGTGAGACCACTAAGGCGAGTCCCACTGGTGCATTTAGGAAGGTCCAGCGAGGAACTGCTGACAATATTACAAAAAAGTAAGGGTTGAAGGCATTAACAAAGCCTTCACCTAAGGGTCCAACAACCCAGTCTCTCAGTGACAAACCAAAGCCTCTACTGAAGAAGGAGGTCCAGGACCGACTTGGAAAGGTAAGAGGACCTATTAAGGACCTCAACAAATTTTTATTCTTGAAGGATAGTGAAATAAATTTCGAGGATAACTAAATTTCATACTAATAAAGTATTTCGCTACTAAAATGGAATTGTAGGAGTTTCTATGCTCGCGTAGAGGAAATTAAACAACTAATTTCTTCCCTGCATTCTTCCAACTTGTGTTTGCAGGAGACACACTCCACCCAAATGATAACCCAATGCTTCGTGGGTACGATGTGTATCGTACCGATAAGCCTTTCTTTGATCGGGCTAGCGGAGGTGTGGCTATATTCGCAAGAAACAATATATATCATAAGAATATTAATATTATTTCTTATCTCCAAGTGATTGCTGTCAGAGTCTCCCTCCATTTTGAGGTAACAATATGGTGAATTTACCTCCCACCGGGAGAGCGTGTTCCTAAGAGGACCTTTATACAACTTCTCGTCCCCTCTGTCATCTTGGGGGACTTTATCGCGCTTAGCCTGGTGTGGCGGTCCAATTTTACTGACGCCCGTGAGAGAATGGAAGAAGATATTCTTGTCTCGAGAAACCTGGTGTTAATGAACACCGGACCCATACACACTTATCTACCTTTAATGGTGTATCCTCTCCTATCGACCTAACCTTATGTAGTCCAGGGATCGCTGCCCACTTCCTTTGGGAAGTCCACTCGGACCTATGTGACAGTGATCATTATCCCATTCTCCTCTCATCACTTGAAGATCCTCCCAGTAGAGCGCGGATACCCCATTGGGTGCTAAAACCTGCTGACTGGGAAAGATTCCGCGAGCTCGCTGTATTTGGTGAATTCCAACATCCTGACTTCGATGTTAAGGCTGGGCATTTTACTTCGACGGTCATCGTGGGGGCGAGTGCTTCCATCCCTAAATCCTCGCTAAATCCACGCCACCGTCCGGTTCCCTCGTGGAACGAGGAGTGCCGGTTGGCTATTTCTGATCGTCAAAGGGCCGAAGGCCTTATTCATCGACGTCCAACTTTGGAGAATCTGGAAACATTCCGGATTCTATGAGCTCGAGCTCACTGTGTTATTCGAGAAAGCAGAAGAGAGTATTGGAGACAGTTTATTTCTTACCCTTACAATTACCACTCCCACAACTAAGGTTTGGGACAATATACGTAAGTTAAGTGGTAACAAAAATTCAATTAATAGTATACCTGCCCTCATGTCTAAAGGTTCGCTTGTCTCCTCCCCAGTGGAGGTTGTCAATGTATTGGGCTTGATGTTCATCGCTATTTCTAGCACCACCTGCTACTCTAACTATTTCGCGCTGCATAAGCGAAACGTCGAGCACCATGCTATTGATTTTGGCCAAAGTCAGGGGGAGGACTATAACTCCCCCTTTACTAAAGAGATGCTTATCTATGCCCTGTCCCAGGCGGGCAACACAGCTTCTGGCCCGGAGGATATCCACTAGTAAATGTTGCGACAACTGCCCCTGCCGGACAGGCGTTCCTTTTAGATCTCTACAGTTGTGTTTGGGAATCTCGTCAATTCCCAACACTGTGGAGGCAAGCAACCGTTATTCCATTATATAAAATTGGCAAGGATAAATTAGAGCCGACTTGTTATAGACCTTTAGCATTAACTAGTTGTGTATGCAAAATATTAGAGAAAATGACCAATAAAAGATTTTTTTATGATATTTAGAATCCCGAAATCTACTATCTGATATGCAATGTTGCTTTCACCGTAACCGATCCACGGTGGATCACCTTGTTCGCCTTGAGACAGCAGTTCGTGACGCCTTCCTCTATAAACAACACCTCTTGGTTGTGTTCTTGCATTTGGAGAAGGCTTACGACACCACCTGGCGGTACGGCATTTTAAAATCCCTGTTTAATTGGGGTTCCGGGGGAACCTCCCTATTTTTATATCTAATTTTATGTCAGATAGACACTTCCGGGTAAGGTTAAACAACACCTTATCCGATGATTTTATTCAAGAAAATGGGGTGCCTCAGGGTAGTATTTTAAGCTGTACTTTATTCGCTATGCGCTTACCTGATCGTTCATGCCTTTTTGTGGATGACTAAGCAATTTATTGCAGTTCATTGAGTCTCCACAGGGCTGAACGTCAGATACTATCAGCTGTCAACAATTTGTAGATGTGGGCATCGCGTAGTGGCTTTACCTTCTCAGCGGCCAAGACGACGGTCGTCCACTTCCACAGATTACGCGGAATACAGCCAGCCCCCAATATTTTAATGAACCACGTTGTTTTACCAGCCTCGGAAAGCGTAAGGTTCCTGGGACTTTTATTTGATTTTAAACTAACTTGGATCCCCCACATCAAAGACCTGAAAGCGATGTGTATCAAAGCATTGAATTTGCTCAAAGTAGTTAGCGGTCGGTCATGGGGGGCTGATAGGGAAACCTCGATGCGACTGTATAGGGCCTTGGTGAGATATAAACTAGATTACGGCATTTTTTTTATGGCTCAGCTAGACCCTTGGTGTTAAAGTTGCTAGATAGTGTCCACCATGCTGGCATTCGACTGGCTACTGGGGCCTTTCGTACCAGTCCAGTCATCAGCATCTGTGCCGACGCCGGTGAGGCCTCACTTTCTTACCGGCGGTTCTATCTTCCGGCAAAGCGTGCGCAAGCAGCTTGCGTGTTTACGAAGTGGTCACATTGGTTGCAACTAGGTGCAAGTAATCACTTAAAGTGAGCCGATTATTTTAAGAATAGGGAGAAAGATGTAAAATATAGCCGCATTTTCCTGGATCTCCTTAAGCAGCCAGATAAATTCTTTGGGTACTTTAGAATGATGCTAAGTGGCGAGTTCTTAAAACTGAAATTCAGTGTGTGCCGGGTAATGTAGACGTGATCCGGAAATGTGTATGTTTTTTGCATAACATTGTTATTGATAGAGAAGGTTGTGCAGAAGTGGATAGTTATGTTGCACAAAACTAAACACAGCTGCTTCGAGACTACCGGCCAAATGATGACTTGCGTAGATACAATAGAGCTACTGAAAAGGCAATTAAAATCAGATATGCTTTTAAACACTACTTCAATACCTAATAAACCAAACATTGTTCAAACTTTCATAGGCTAACTACTAATAATGAAGCATAACTATTCAGTAGGTAATTATATTATTTTGTGATTTTTGTGATAGTTAAAACAATAATAATTAAGTTGAAATAAAGTTTTTTCTCCACTTT